>JABFPM010000040.1:0-48500 GCA_022817325.1 Idris sp. 1 HC-2018
AAACGCAGAATCAACAAACGGTTTTTACAGCATGAAAGAAGACACTTTTAAGTATCAAAATATGATGTAAAATTTATTGTTAAATTTTTAAAAAAAATCGTCATTTTTTGGTTGCGTGTCCCCTTAATTGTCCTGTATTTACCTACACAGAACAAAAAAAATAGAACAAAATGTATATATTAAAAATAAATTGTTGTTCTTTTATTCGTAAAAATTATATATATACTTTTGTATCTTGTTTTAAAGCGTTATTTCGAATCAACGTATTTAAGAAAAATATTATATAACTTTAATGGAAATTTGTGTTTATATGAAATTAAAAATTAATAAATACACGTAGAATTTTGTGGAAAAACTCCTGCACTGCGAATCCAATTTGAGCAGCAATAAGTAAAAGATATTGTTGGCGTATTTTCGTATTATATTTCAGTCTGTTGTTTTCACGAGAGACAAATACCGCTTATCTTGATATCCGTCCAAAATTTAATGCTGTGGATTAGAAAGGGAAAGTTAAGTTTTGATTGCAACAAAGCACATTAACTTATTTCAAACAAGCAAAAAGATAATGGAAATCCCGTAGTACACTTCATATCTACAGAACTGATTTGTACCGTAAATGAGTTTAGAAATGTATTTTTAAAGGAGTATCACAAAACTATCAACGATTTTTGATTGAACACCGCATCTGTTTTGTTTTCTGAATGCCGGATAAAATACGGTAAGTGTATGTAATAACAAAAACGTAGTTCAAAATTCGAAAAAATATTAATTTCTAGAGATCTAATAATATAGAAATAATTTTAACATGAGCTTTTTGTAATTTGTTTATTATTTTCTTTTATTGTCACATAATTTATTTTTCAGATATCTCGGTTTACGTCCATCATGGTCGATCTTGATGCAGTAATGACACATGACTCGAAACATAAATCATACTTCTGCAACAACAATATAAGAGGTATGCGCACTATTTACATAAAAACATTATTCACTTTGCAATCGTTTGATAATTTTCTTTTGCATTTACTACTTCATCATTCGCTAATATTTACTTTTGTCAGAAAATGCATAATAATGTCGGTTAGAAGTATAAAGCTTTTATAAAAAAAATTACTGAAAGGAAATGACTGCAGTAGTAAAATTTATTTTGCTTTTTTCCACCAAAAAGAAAATTAAAAGAAAGAATTTTATGCGTTTATACTTTTCGTTTGGATAATTCCCATACTTCAATTAAATTAATAATAAAAATTTTACAAAGCAAATAAAATAGACAAAGTAAAAGACATTCTGTTGGTTAACTGAAAATTAAAACAAATGGCAGATTCTTTGAAAATGTTAAATTTACATTACGAAAAAAAACTCTTTCTGCAAATTGCTGAAAAATTTAATAACTTATAATAAATTTAATACAAAAATTACAATAATTTTTAAACAACATGTAGGTGAAAGGTTTCACATATATTTCCAAATACATCGTATTACAAAGATTAACTATAATCAAACATACTCAGATTATTAATCAATTATTGGTAATCCTCAATAAAGCTCAAGAGCCTTGTTTATAATTGATTCTGCCAAATTAATCAAATTAATATCTCAAGTTATTTATGCAAAATAAATAAGTATTGTATCAGAAAGAGATATTTTATGAAAAACAATTATTTATATAATTGAAAATTCCTTCAAGTTGAAGAAATAAACAATAAGACAATTCAACCAAATGATGAAAATTAATATACATAAATAAAGTTTCCATTTAATTACTTTGTTTTGAGCATAAAATCTACAATTAGTTTTATTTTGTGAGTAGGATCTTTGAAGCAACAGAGTGTCCATTAGCATTTAATGAACTCTATTGTTAAATCGTTATACAAGCTTCGGTTGAAATTTTGGAGAGATTTTGCGTACTTTTTGAAGAAAAAGTGTGTCACAGTAAATTTTAAATTTGGTTTCATTACCTCATATGAAACAATTTATTTATCATGCTAAAAGAACAACTGTGTATAATACCAAAATTCATACAATTAATCAAAAACCACTTACTGGCTTGCCTAAATTATTTAAACTATTTTAAATTATACAATAATATACTACGCAAAACTAGATTTTGTGAGCTGAACAAGCTTATATGCTAAAGCAAACAGATTAAACTATTTTGGTAAGAAATACTGAAGCTTTTGATTTTTAATTAATTAAGACTCGTTCTCTAATTTTATGAAAGTAATATAAGCAATGTAAAACTAATTTATATAATATTTCTAATTTTGCAAATCTAATTTCTGTGAACCAAATATTAAGGCTGCAATATTCTATCATAAGTTCCGAAAGGACGGATTTCGATTACTTTATCAGCGCTCATATTTTCTATAATAACAGGCCTACAAATTCTAAACATATCAGTTCTGTCGTAAAATGTATCGAGCTTTCAGAATATGTTAACAAAATTCTCGACAATTTTGACCTAAAAAAGTTACGGTTGATTTTTCGGAAAAAACAGCATATTTTCTCAAACAAAAATTTTAAATTTAATTTAACATATCAAGTACAAATAATCCTGAAAAGTAAAAATTTTGCGTTCAAGGACCTTGAGCAATAATGTGTGTGTATAACAATTTCAAAATTCAAGATGGCGATGCTCTATATGACTGCTCAAAGGCTATGATGAACTGATTATTTTCATATCTGTACTTGGTTTTGATTCAAAGATTAAATTTTAATTGTTTTTTTTTTAAACAAAATGCTGTTTTTTCCAAAAAATCAATCATAACTTTGTTGAGTCATAATTTCGGGAATTTCGTTAATATATTCTGAAAATATACGAGCGCTGAAAAAATTAATCGAAATCCGTCCGTTCGGGACTTCATGAGTTAATGTGCTAGTTCGAATACCTTTGCTAATATTATGATGTAACTTTGCAAGTGATACATCATTTACATTTGCTCATATAGTCAAGTAATATCTAAATCAAAATTATGTAATAAACCAATTTTAAATAGATAAAAGAATCAGAATTATAAGTTTTCTTCTAATCAAATTTTATAATGTTAATTTTAATTAAAAACTACGAATAACAATTTTAATTAACAAACTATACAAAAATTTTGAAGACTGGAATTTTATTTATTCATCAAAGTATTTCAAATGTTTGAAAGATGATAATTATGTATAATACTAAATGCTTCAGACGTCTTCTTGTGGTTTTTGTGGTCACAGAACTTTATGTTCAATTTTTAATCTGCTTAAAATAAATAAACTATATTTCTTCATGTTAACATAAAAATTATATCTGAAGCAAAAAATTATGATTACATTACTTATATTTTATTTCTAAAATGTTTCAGTTACTGAGTTTTAAAATGAAATATTGATAAAAAGTGTTTTTAAAGGCTCATAAAACACTTTAAACTGACAAACGCAAATATTTTATAACATTTTTCTACAATTCCGCATTAAATTTTTATAAAAATTTCAATTAGATTATATAATTTTTTTTACTTTTAATTTTTTTAAAATCATTTTATACTTTTTCACGTAAGTACAAAACTATAAGTAAATATAAAGAAAATTGATATAAAAAATAAAAAAAACTTGTAAAATCAACTTTTCTTTTTGGTTTAATTTTTTTGATGTGTGTGAACAATCTTACCAGTACATGGCGTCAAAACAAGTTTTACTACGCGAACGTGACTGAACAATGTGATATAAATTCACTCATCGTGAGTCGACTACGGATTCTGATTGTTCATGCGAAACTGAGCGACGAATCCATATTGCGGAAGAAAAGTCATCCCCACTCAGTTTCAGTATTATTTGCTATCTTAGACCCTTCATTAAATAACCGAACGAGATATTTTCGAAGAAGAAGAAAAAAAAATCTTCCTATACCAGTCGGCTTTAACATCCCAACAAGATTTTGATTTCACGTGCAACGAATGGCATATAAACCAATTCCCGTATCTTTTATCAAAATACTCTGTACGAATCAATTTGAAAACTGCGCTTCTGTTGCGCTGAGCATATTGAGAGCTAAAAAGATATACAAAAAGAATTGCACTTAAAAAAATAATAATAATAAAGTAACTATGGTGGTGGTAACTCAGCCTCAGAGTGGGCTAATAAAGGTGTCCATAACTGAGAGCTTTTTTAAAATTAAAATGACATTGTACAAATAATAAATAAAAAATAACAAAAAAGAAAATGTAATCCATCAGCAAATTGCATTATTTTAATTTACAACTATTAACAATTCGGTTTTTCTATCAATTTAAAATTCTCCTTAAGATTTATTATCATTTTTATAATCCTCATTAGAAACAACGAATAAAAATATGCCAAATATCTTGTTTATAAAACGTGTGTGTTACTAATTTCAGAATTCCATTATTTATCATGATTCAAAATTATTTTATTGGTAATTTCATACTGAATATTAAGATTGAAATTATTATTTATGAGAACAAGTATTTATTTATTGTCGTATAAATTTATTTTTACAAGTAATAAGCAGAATGTACAACTGTAATTATTACTTGAAAAATAATTATTAAAGCATTTCGGACCTATAAGGTTATTTAAGTATTCTCAACCCAAAACGTGCAAACAATTCAAAAAATCAAAAATAAAATATTTCATTCATCAAAAAATTAAATTGTTAATTAAAATATTTTAACTAACAAAAAACGAAGCAATTTTCTTTTTCAAATCTTAAAAACTACTGTTTGAATATTCAAAAAGAAATCTGTCGAAAGAAGCAACAAAAATATTTAACAAAGACCCCGGATAAAACTAGTACCGCATCGATTTCGCACCACGCTCAGGATCCCTTGGGCATGATATGTACAGTAAATACTTCATACAGTGGACTTTGTCTTGGGAATTTCGAATCCCTACATACAAAGGAAAAGAAAGTTAGAATTGAGTTCTCATTTAATTAGTCATTAAATTAAGACAAAGTATCGAACAAAATTAAAAAAAAAACTTAAGTTCAAAATTTAATAAAATATAAAGCGTTAAATTTAATGGCGTTTGTCTCTTTTTTTACACGAGCTTGTTTGTACTTCAAAAATCGGGTTATCATGTTACTCAAGATTATAAAAAAAAGCAATTAATTGCGCTTTGTCAAAATAAAAAGAAGTCTGCAGTAACATCATTTATTTTGCAAACAAGAAGTTGTAAACGTTTTCCATTTTTTAATTCAACGTAAACTCCTCTGACACAGTATAAAAGGGAACGCGTTATAATGTGTACCGTGATCTTGAGCTTCGTGTCTTGCAGAAATGAGAAAACAAATTATCCCGACTATGCATTTCAAAGAAACGTCAAAATTTAAAATTTGTATTCTTACTAAATTATGATTACTTCCCTTTTTATTATAAAATAAAGCTTAACCGAAAGAGAGTCAAAGGAGAGAAATAAAATTGAATCTCCCTTGATCTTTTTTTTTATCTTTCACAAAATACCTTGCAGGATATTAAACTTGTTCATAAATATCTTCTTTTCTTGTTTCAGGGTATTAAATATAACATTTTTTGTCCACTAAATTGGAAATAAATCAAGGATTGCTACACAAAAATGTCAGCTGCTATTTTGCAAAAATTGTGGATAGCACGGTTATACACGTGTGTTTAAAAGGTATAAGAGTTGTAAATCAGCACGAGTGCACACGCGTTCCTGAGAAAGACACGGATGACATCGCGCACATTTTGTCATTGCTGAATCGCGGCAGAGTCCAGTCACAAGTGGCGGCTTGCCAACTGGGCGGTGTTAGTGGAATTCGTGGCTTGAGAGCGACGCCAAATACGCGTTCCAACAAAAACAGTTGATTTATTATAACTGCTAACTTACTTCCTATGGTTTTGCTGCCTATCGTTATAATCATATCCAAGTCGATAATTTGCCATCCATCGGCCGACTCTCGGAAAGAAGCAGAAAAAAATGAACAAACAACGAAATATGCGCGCGAGCTTTAATTAAATTATTTGTAACGGATGATACGAAAAACGGCATTCTTTAAATCACAATTTATTGCGCCCATTTGTTTTAAAATGCTGTAAATGTACATTTTCTCTTGTGTTTGAGGCCGCTTTATAAATATCACAATAATTCTCCGATAAATTACAATTTTATTGTCCGTTAATTTTTTCTTATTACATAAAGTTTATGCACTTCAAACTCAACTTGTTGACATTTATATTTTGGAAGTTAAACAAAAAAAAAAAAAAAAAAAAAAAAATTATTTTGTAAAGCAGTTTAAACAGTTTTTTTTAAATCAATTTCAGTCGATTTTTAAGAATGTTTGATCAAAATATTAAAAATATCAATTTAATGTCGAGCACAGTTTCATAAGTTTGTAAATACGTTTAATCGAAATTCGTAAAAAAAATTCCAATTAATATTTAATGTTAAGCACAGAAATTCTGTTTATTAATTCTCTTTGATAACACTTTATCATAAATTATTGATTAAATAATATTATCCTGTCTGCATAATCCTTCTCTTTATGTATGTATGCACTTTTTTCTTCTTCGCCGTAATTTATGCATCAAATAAAGAAAAATAATTTCAGGTTGACACTGACAAAGCAGTGCCCTTCATGCTATACATATCTTTTATTTCGCCATTATTTAAAAGAGATATGAGGTGTAAACATTTTTTATTGAGCTAGGCTACAAATTGTTATAATAAATATTTGTCATACAAATTCACGAACTATTAAAAAAACAGAAAGCACGCGTCAGTAGAGGAGAATTAATCTTTGACAAAAGTTACAAGCTGCGCGTATTTGATGCAGCAGGGTCTTTATAGCCACAGTCGCTCAACTAATCACCACGTATCCCGTGAAATCACATTTCATTCTAATTTTTAATTTCCTGCAAGCGCCAAAGGAATCGATTAATAATGTCTAACGTCTCTGCGTCTTCTCGTTACTCGACTTGTATAACGTGATCTTTTCGCAAACGATAAATTTTGCGAACAAAAGATTCAATCGTAAAAATCAATTACATTTCAATGTCGCTACATAATCATTTTAATTTGATTCTTTTGAATGCAAAAAGGGCCAAACAATTTGTAATGTTAGAAGAACATTAACAAAAATTATTACAAAAAATCTAGTCTATTTACAATTTTATTTTAGGGCATTTACTAAATTTAACATTTTTAAACTAAAACGCTTGTATTTGTAGTATTAAATTTTGAGAAAAAAATTACACTGCAATTTATACACGAAGTTTAGTTAATTTGCCCAGTTTTTAGAACGTGAAATTCACATTTTTAAATTATTATGAACGTGCAAGCAAAAAAAAATATGACTGCACAATAAAACCTTTTGTTGACGGCGTACACTGGAAAAATAACTAAAAAGCCCTTCCGAATTCCCGATGATCAACGTTTCAGTCTTTAATCATAGCTCACTCCCAGGACACTAGCAAAAGTATTCAAATGGCAAACATTACTTTTCATTCCTTTTTCACTTCCGTGAAAACGAGACGCGTGAATAACGATTTGCAAAAACGACAAAAAAAAACGTGAACCTCGGCTTGCAAGAAGCAAGTCAAATGAAGCGAAAGAGGGGAACACGAGTATGAAAAAAATGCCGCTCAAAACGGTGTAAAATTTTACTTTGAATACGTGATTCCCGAGTCTTTTTCCCCCTCCACTTTGTGGATTGAATTTTTATTCGAGATCGGGCTTATTCCCTGCGGAAATTTCTTTTCACGTATTATAAACAAACGGATGCATGCGAGCTTTTAATATTTTTCTTCGTCCAACACTTTGTGGCGGAAAGTAGATATGCAATGAGCGTTTACGGCCAACGGCAACCCTATAAAAATGAAAGACACAAATATTCGTAAAAGATGCTACTGCCTAGATATGGTGCAAGAAAAGTTTTTGATTTTATAAACGCAGAAAAGTGCCCACTTTGTGTATGTTCTAATATAATAAAAAAACAACGAATTTCATTATCTCGTAAAAGTGAACGGGACATACTTGAAAAGTTCGATGTTTATTATAAGTTTTAAACTTTTGCTCTTTTTTAACATCCATTTTGAGTTCCTATTTTGAGCGAGATCAAATTATATAAAATGTTTACTTTGCTTAAGCACCGCTTTATTCGACGAAATAATGATACAATTTTAATAACATTATATCGCGGAAAAATTTGATAATAAAATGTAACAAAAACAGTGTTTACATTTTTAAAACCCTGCTTACAAACATTTTTAATAAAATAGATGTTTGCAGAAGTTCTTTTTTTATTCTGACGTTACGTAGTTGCAAAGTATATAACATACATAAACGTTTTATATACAAACATCATAAGGTTTTTAAGCTAAAATTATTAGTGATAATTATTCAAGAATTAATGTAAGAACATCAGATTGTGTTAACTTACATTGGCAAATAGCAAACATTAGTACTTAATTTTCTTTTTAATATTTATTCATATACTTTATAAACTTCTTGTAATGGAAAAACAAAGTTAATTTGGTTAATTTTTATCAGATAATAATTAATGAATTATACTTTAATCAAAATAAACTACAATATAACACTAATTGCCGCTTTCATTTAATTATAAATTTTTTTTATTTTTTTAAAAAATCGGAATATTTAATGTTTAAAATTTATTTAAGACGAGCCCAAGGTATCGAGCTATTAATTAACTAATTGGTAACTTAATTAATTTAACTCTAAATTGTATTGGATTAGAGATGACAAATTTTATATAGCATTCAGCAGGGCATTTTGATCTTCTGAAATATCAGGTAGGTGATATCCACATAACGACAAATCAATGAATATGTAGATACACATTCTCTATCCAACAGCGACACTGATTTCCACGGAGACAACAAATAGATCTGAATGATATTCACTCAATCGAATCGACTTTGATTTTATGCCGTAGAACATAATAAAACCAAAATAATATCTGTTGTAAAAATATAAATGTCTTAATTAACAAGAAAAAAAAACTTATTTTTGGAACGTAAATTTAGACAAATGAATTGGAAATTTAATAATTCATAAAACTCAATCAATTGTATTGTATTTCAATGAATAAAAGGGTAAATTTTTTTTTTACCTAAAATTTAATTCAATTACAAAAAGATCATGATTGTGTGAAATTTGATATTGATAGATATATTATGCAACGTTACATGAAATATTAATAAAAATCAAATTGAGAGACTGTTTAACAGGGAAAACATATAAAGCTTTATTTTAATGTATAGAAAGGTAATCAAAATAGATTTAAAATTAGAGAGACAATTAAAATTGAAATTAAAAATTAATTCTCAAATTTTCGACTGATTTCAATATATTGATTCAATTGTGTTTCATTGTACTTAATTTGAACATAATAGCTCGATATTGATGAATAATGAACTCCTTCAAGTAAATTGCGTATCAATGGTGATGTAAATTCTGTAAAATGAGGTTTTCAATGAAAACATATAAATATTTTAAACATGAAATTGAGTGAGATTTATTATGCATTATTTTCTTATTCTTTATTCTTTGAATTTTCATATTTGTTTTGTTTATTTACAATTTTTGTTGTTTGGCTTTTGGTACTTTTAACAACCAAAGCTGGGTTATTTTCCAAAAATATAGTAAAAAGCTTTCAAAAATGACTCCATTTCTGTTCTAATTATTTTCCAAGATACATTGGTATTATAATAATTTTGTTTATCAACCATGTGTTTCACTAAATGAAATATTTGAAACTAATAATTCAACTTCCACTATTGAACGTATGCTAAATATTAGTTTTCATAAGCAAATGTTTGTAAGATTATGAAATAAGAGTAAAACTTTATTATTAAACTAACATTTGAAATTCATTATAATATACTAACAAATATTTATAGTAAATTTATAACATTCAAAATACAAAATAAAAATATATTTTCGAATTAATGTGTATTAATAATATGTAAATAAATATGCAAATCTTATGAATCATATATGAAAATCTAATTGAAATTACATTAAATTATTCTCTAAATTTCAATATTCACAGTTTGGGAAACACATTCAAAATTTTAGATCACTTTAAATTGAAATAGATTTGTCATTAATACAGATAATTACTAATATTTTTTTTATTCGAAAACTTGGGAAAAATCAATTTCAGCTTCCAAAATCTTTAGTTAAAAATGGATTTTGCTTGATTCTAGAGGTTGTAACGTACCAAAATGTAAAACAATGCATTTTTCAAATTAATAATTTCAAAGTGTCATATCCCTTAAAAATGGTCCTTTTCGAATTTCTCAGAATTTTAAAAGCTTTAAGAATATTTTATAGAGTATGGTCAGTAATTGCTTGAAAAATGATGGCCGGCTTGATAACATGCCTCTTTATTTGCTCGACAATCACTAATTTCACTAATAAGGTAAGCTAGTAGCTTATAATATCAGATGCTTGGATGATGGAAATTGTTCGTAATTTATTGTTAAAGAATGAAAAAATAATTTATTATTCAATGTCTTTCAAACAATAATTTTTTCATGTTATTAATAAAAACGTTATCAATAAAATAAAAAATACTAAACATAGATAACTATGTAAAGTTTCAAATGTAATAAATTAAATAATAAAAATTAAAAATTTAAATATATTTTTAAAAAAATGAGTTTCACAATATGTGAATTTTTCATCGAGAGGCACGGTTCGTGTACTTCTCGTTAACAAAACTATTGAAAAAATATTTACCTAAAAAATTATTTGAACTTTAAAAATTAATAATAATATTATGTGCGCAATATCTACTCTCCCGTTGAAAGACTAGTTTTGTCCGCGAGTGCATTGATTGCAACACATAATTAATTCTAACGTTATATAAATTTGTTTTTTAAACAAATGGACAATTTTTTTCTCAAATAATTGAACCAGTAAGACGTTATTAACATTTATCACAATCATCTATATTTATAATAATAGTTTGAAATTGATACTTTCGAATTTAATCGTAAGATTAAAATTCAAAAATCTTACAAACCTCGTAACCTTTCTGAAGAGTCTTAAAGCGGTTACTGAATAACATACCGGGACGAAACGTACCGTATTTGTAAAATGTTGAATTCTGATCTTACCACTGAATTCGAAAGTATCAATTTCAAACTATTATTATAAATATAGGTGATTGTGATAAATATTGATAAAGTCTTACTGGTTCAATTTTTTGAGAAAAAAATTGTCCACTTTTTTAACAAAATTATAATAATAATAATAATTTATTCATATCTAATATTAAAAAGTCTTTTTCAAAATTATATAAAAATATTTGCAAATTCTTTTACCAATTTTGGAAACAAAATTTCAAAACTTGTTACTCTAAACTATAGTTCACGTATTCATATTTAGTTGAATTTGTTCATGAAACCATTCATTAATTCAATTGTAATTTAACAACTGCTTAATGACAACATAAATACCGCGTGAATTGCAGTGCAAATTCATATATACGTACATAATCACATTAGCGATTAATAATAAACTTGAACTAAATTTATATGAGACATTTTAACAAATTTTGACTGCTTAAATAATAATTCATCATCTTTTTTTTCGAAACTCGAATTTTTCATGTTATATAAAATTATATTGTATTACGTTTCATTAAAACATAATTGATAATTAAATTTCAAACTAAAATGCTCTTAGAAGCTGCAAACGACATGTATCACAACTAATTCGTAAAAATTATTTTTAACTATTTGTCTCAATTAAAATCGATTAGAGTGATGATTTAAAGAGCACGTTTGCTTTAGACTGTCGCCTTTAATTGTTAAAGTTGAACGAGAAACAAACGTCACGTGATGTTGGCACAAAAATTGGCATAAATTTGAAAATCAAATTGAACGAGAGGTCGCCCGTTAACAGCATTGTTTTCGTTGCAAAGCGTAACAATAAATTTTGATAATTTGATCAAATCAAAAAAGGTACAAGAAGACGATTCACCTTTTTTTTAATAAAACTTGTTTTGCATTTTTCAGTAGACTGACAAGCATGCGTGTACTTTTGATGGATGTAAAGTCAAAGGCAAAAAATACTCAGAGTAATAATTTGTTTGACTCAACCCCAGAATAACTGCTTCAACCTTACACAGGCCCCGGAATCATTATAAATAAAAGAGAATTTCCGTCTATGCGTATGATTAGCTGCAATATTCAACATGCAACGTTACAGCACCACTCAGTTAGTAAAATATTATTCGTAGCAGCTTCTGCAATCGGAAGTGCTTGCCAAATAACGACGTTATATACTGTAACTACGTCCACTTACAAAAGCACCACGTTTTGTTACGAAAAATCGTTGACAAATAACACAGCTGAAAAATATTTTTATTCTACAAAGTTTTTTTCAAATAATTTTTATTCTAAATCTTTCACTGTTTATCCATGTTTATCTAAAAAATCTTTACTCAAACACAATACATAATCTATTTTCATAATAATAATTATTTTATTAAGACGATTAAAAATAGCAGAAAATGAGAAACTTTTTTCATTCAATCATAATACTCTTTGAATTGAAGTAAATCATATTAATACAAATACCATTGTATCTCTGTTCAAATAACATTTTTTGTTCCAACATTCGGCTTTGTTTGAACAATTGAATGTACCTTGAGCTCATAAATAGATCATAAATCTTATACGTCTTAGGAAGAGTTCAATTACACAAACTTTCATATTTCGAGATTTAGATAAAATCCGATAATAAAGGCGAAGTACTTTGAAATAAATTCTAGTTCTAATATTAATTGCTTATTTTATTCTATTTACATTACAAACAAGTTTCGCAATAGGTTAACTCTATTTTATGACAAACTTTGTTAAGCATAGCTGGGATCTGAGTGATATTGTTCTGATTAACAATTAACCACGGGTTAATGCACTTGGGAAATCCTGAACGCAGTGTGTTATACATCTATGTGTGTATGTGGTATAGAAGCATACAGATGAAATACGACGTGCCATAGTTTAAAATAATGTGTTTAGAAAAACAAGATGTTTGTACAAACTCTTATTTTTTATTGTATTTGTAAGGCCTTAGTTAAAAATAAGTATGTTACGTTTCGAAATATTTTATTTCCTCATCAGACTAGAATCATAATTTTTAATATAAATAATAATAAAATCTTATTTTTTAGTTGAGCTTTTTTTTCTTTTCAATATTTTGTATACAAAAAAAAGAAGAAAACAGTGTTTACACTTTATGTATACCAAGTGGACAACTATTTTATTGAAATAATTTTTTTTAATTACTTGGTAATTCTTTCTACAAAGCTAAAAAGAATTTGTTAACGCAGCCACATTTATTCAGTTGATTATCTTGACATCTGAAAATCGCTTGTGCAGTAATAGAGCGTGGTTGTTACTCTGTAAAAGGAACTCTGGAAATTATTAAGTGGACCTCTTAAATGTGCAATCTTCAAGATAGCCAGCAAACAAGCTCGAGTCTTTAAAGATTGTCAACCTTAAGAAATCTACCACGTGCGATAAATAGAATTGAAGGCTACTACGAGAATCAAAGCAGACGTTTTATCAATGAACGTCTACTTCGAAAAGACGCCTATCTCGGGCATTGCAAAACTGATTCGAAATAAAATTGGGTCATTAAACTGTGTCATTTTTTTAATTAGCAAAGAAACGTTTCTTATTCTCACGCATGCTCAATGTTTAAGACATTTGTTAATTTTCATTTTGTATAAAGAAAATACAATGCGCATTTACTTTACTTATTTCATATTTATTAATGATATAACATAATAGGTTGATTTACACCTCCATAAATCATTTGAGTTCATACGTATACTAAGTACAAAAAAAATCAATTTAAAAAAATGAAAAAGTCGTAAAACTTCCGTGTCTTCTAATTGGAAACTTACATCTTACAAGTGCGGCAAATGTGCCATTTTTAGTAAGAAATAACTAATAAAATATAAGACAAAAATTATATAATCATTTTCATGAGCGAAGCGAGTAACGGGGTCCAGGGGTGGAGCCCCGGCGGGGGGCAAGAACTCCCCCCCCTCCCCCGGAGAAAATTGTGTTTAAACATATTTAAAATTAATATTAAACATATTATCTTACGAGTATTGCAATAAATGTTTAAAAAATAAACGACAATTTAGTTTATTTAAAATGAAAAATAGTTCAATATTTTTTTACTTTGTAATCTAATTTTGAAAAACTAAATACAAATGTAATAAAATACAAAATCTTTTGAATAAAAATATTGGAATAAAATTTGGTATTAAAAAAACAAACAGCATAAATAATTTAATTCAATTCATTTTTATAAATATTACTTTATTATTCGAATTTTCCGAACGATGGATAATTTCGGCGGGGAATTAATGCGAACGCGGACGACTTTATTAAGTGGGGGTCAACTGCTCCCACTGTTCTCACCTAATTATCGACACTCAGCGAATGGGATGCGCTTTCTTCAGTTGAAGAAAAGCTTGTTTCTCCAACTCTTAAAAATGGGAAAAATGAGCATTCTTATCGCACATGTAAGAGAAAATACATAAAAACTAAATCAATCTTTCCAACAATGTTCATGATATCTGAATGTTCACCATTTTTCAATTTTTTCACATTTTGAAATTGTTTATTTTATAGGATAGAATCATATATAAGTGTTAAATCGATTTGTTTTAGATTTCACAGCAAAATATAAAAAAAAGTTATAGATTAAATAGCAAAATATTAAAGAACAGTCTTTTGAATCGTTTAAATACAAAAATTTTAAAAAATAAGTACGTTGATAACTATATTTTAAGACAATAAAACTTTGAACGTAACTAAATTAATTCAGCAAAAAGTTTGTTAATCATACATATTATCTGGTATTGAACGATTGAGTGTGATAAGCACATTAAAGCAAAACCTTCGTTCACATTATTTCTTCATTTCAGGCCGCTAAATATTCAAACACAATCTTCAATTTATAAGTATCACATAACATAATGCTACATAAACAATTCCAGATGTTTACTCTTTCGATGCACAAAATAGCGTACTGCACACGTGAGAATAGTTTTTTCCTAACTGCAATGTTGATAGCCCTCGCCTTCGGCTCAGGTACCATTGCGCTAGGAACAAACTGCTTCTCTGCCTTGAAGCATAATATACTATTAACTTTGTACAGTGGCGCGACATTTATCAAGCAATAACTTCAATGGAGGTTCCAGCATACATCAGAGAAATCGTCACAAGTTATTTCAGTGGTCTTGCTCTGATATGCGATTCAGCTACTGGAAGAAAGACCTACACAATTACCAATGAAGTTTCACAAAGCTCAGTCCTGAGTCCTGATTTTGGAACATCATGTATGATGAATTGCTGAGACTTACACTGTTCAATGGAGCGAGAACTATAGGATTCGAAGATGATGTTGATATAGTCGTCGTTGGGAAATATCTCGAGGAGGTTATGGAGCCTATTTACGAGTTGTACGTGCATTTCGCACTGTGTCCTACGAAGTTGTCTGCATGATATCGGGAACGCTACCGACCGAACTGATCGTGAAATCGAAAGCATGGTCCTACTGTAGATTGCAAGAAGACTGCAATGCGAACTATTGTATCGTCACAAAAGAGGAACGACTGGAAACGCCTGCGAGATGGCAAGAACATTGGATTACTGTTAACATTGGAAGGTGGACCCAGCGCCTCATTCCAAATACCAGAGTGTGGGTACAGAAAAAGCACGGTGAGCTAGAGCTCACTATCTGACCTGACTACTCAGTGGGCATAGCTGTTTGGAGAATCAACAAAAATTTGGGATCACCGACAATGATTTATGTCCGACCGATAATGTGGAAAATGTGAAACACATGTTCTTTGCTTATCTACGGTTTCAGAATGTCAGAACAAGACTCGATGAGTTACTCTAACAACCCTCTACTCCAGAATATATCATCGAACTGGTGATACTGTCCGAGAACAAATGGATGGCTGTCGCAGAGTATTCTGCAAACATTATTAAGAAGCTTCGTGAAGCTGCAAACATAAAGCTTAGAGGAAACGTAAATTATTTGAGAAGGTCACAGGACATGCAAGAAGGGCTTGCAGCCAGTCTCTCCTTGTAAAGTAGTGCTAGACAGTAGTTCTGCAGCAATAGTGAGGCATTGTGACATAGGGGTTTACTGAGTATGAATTCATTTAGACATTGCTCGAGTCTCACAAGAGCAGTTTACCCCGTCGGCAAAAAAATGCTGCATATATGTAACACGCGTGATACATACATATTGATTACATGTAACAAACATTTCCTTTGTCCAAATGGGTTTATACCAGCTAAAACCCTACGTCACAATGCCACTCTATACCTGCAGAACCGCCATTTAACACGACTTCACAGGGATAGACTGACTGTACACTCTTGTTGTATGTTCTTTGACCTTCTTAGTTATTAGGTGCCACCGTGTCTAAGCTTCATCTTTTTGGCTCCACGGAGCTTCTTGATGACGATCGCGTAATACTCTGCCACAGCCATCCAGTTGTTCTCGGATGCTATCACCTGTTCGATGATATTTTCTGGAGTAGAGCGTTGTTAGAGTAACTCATTAAGTACCGCTCTGTTATCCTGGAACAGTAGGCAGACGAAAAACACTTGTTTTGTATCTTCCTCAGAAGACAGAAATGTCGGACAAAGCTCGTTGTCTGTAATCCCAAACCGTTTCTATTATACTAAAAAGCAGCCATGCCCACTGCAAAGCTGGGTCAGGTAATGATCGATCTCCTCACACTGTAATAACAAATTGGAAAATCGCAGTACGTTTTGCAGTAAATTTACTACAGAAATGTAGTATAACTCCAATTTTGCAGTATATATGAGGCTAAGTCGAAGTTTAGCTTGAAAAATGAAGCTTTTTTACTTCATGTTTCCACAGTTACTGCAAATTCAAAGTATAAACACATGTCTTCTCTTTAAAAAATAGATTAGTAGTTAAAATCAATGCAAAAATGCAGTTCTAACTACAAAAGTAAGGTATACCGACGCTATCGTATATAAAACATAGGCTCGATAGACAAGTTAGGTTAGATGATCGTCGAGCATGTGACTGCGTAATTTATGGTATAATAATACTTGTACTGTCTAATGCAGCTTTGCGTTATTTAATTAAAAAAAATAAAAGCTGCGAGATTGTATATTTTACAGAGACAATTTGAATTTAAATAATTATTGGTGTTCAATAATCTAATCAAGTCGAACTGCATTTTTGAAGTATGCAAGTAGAATTTTCAAGCTTAACTTTAAAATACCAATACGTTTACTAGCAACTAGAATCAAGTAAATTTAATGTATTTTTGCAGTTTTTATTTACAGTGCACGTCATAATAATTAACAATAAAAAAAAAGTTGTCACTTAAAATGATTAACTTATTTATATTAAATTTATTGTGTTTTTTGACAAAATTGTCGAAAGAAAACAAAAGATTTCAAACGTTATTGATAAATTTGAATAGTGCAAATTATAAGTAAAATTATTCGTGCCCTTGTTACAAAAAATATTGTATGCAAGATGAGAGGAAAACACTTTTAATCCTGCAAGTAAAACAGTGTTTTTCTCTCATGACGCATAATATACTATTGATCAGCACGAAAAACGAGATTAAAACGCCATGGCACGTTTACCGACCAAGAGTATAAAGTTTTTCATGTTCATGTATTAGAGTGAAAATAAAAAAATGTCTTCATTAAAGGCTCATCTCTTAGTATATGATTTAAGGAATTATTTAATGATTTTTCACGCTTTAGGGGTGTCAGTTTTTCAATATTATAAGGTTGCGCAAAGCTGAAATGTGTTTTTTAAAAATATGAATATTGAATATACATACATAGAATTTTAGTTAGAAACAATAGAATCGTGTTATTGAGTATATTTGGAATATTAACAGAACTTTAAAGCAATGCTCTGAGAAGTGACTTAGTGTTTGTTAGATTAACTCCCGTTTTTATCGTCTGTTTATAATCAAATGCTTTAGATTTTGTTTCCACAAGCTGAATTGGTTGTTCAATCATATTGAACACTTTTTATTACATATAGTATATGTCTACTGCTAAAAACTTTATTCAAAACCCATATTTTATTACTTGTATTTGCTCGGAAACAAAATTTCATTTATTTCTTATAAATCTTGCCATTAAATTATTTTTATTATAAATATTTTATTTATTAACATTATTTTAATTAAGTTTAAGAAATGTTTTAAAATTTCATAAAGTGCCACAAGTCTGATCCAAAATCTAACAATTTGTATTTCTTTTGATATTTGTGCATTGAAAGTTTTTAGTTTATAATAAAAAAATTGTTTTTATTTATTTATAGAAATCTTTCCACTGTTTTCTAGCGATGTTTCAGAAATCTTTTTTATACAAAACTTTTAATGTGATATATTTCGGAAAGTTTATTTGTTAAAAAATGGAAAATCGCATAAGAAAAAATTTGTTGAAAGTTAATAAAAAATCTAATGACAGGTATTAGTTACTCAATAATTTATTATCAAAATTATAAATACGATTTTAAGTAAAAATTATAAGAAATTTTTAACAGCTTATAAAGCGTATTTCATCAAACGTAGTAGATAAACAAAAGTTTTGAAAAAACAAGTGGAGAATTGCGTGTAAAATTGTTTTCGTTACTTTCATTTATTTAAGCAATCAATGGGCCGTGATCGAAAATATTGGAACGAGTGACGATGAAAACCAAAAAATAATGAACTTGAGGAAAATAAAACTTGCATGGAAAAAAAACAATTACAGTTTTATTTACCAAATAAATCGATGTTCAAGTTCAAATAAAAATGCGGCTTTCCCAGCCATCATTTATTATTAATAAATCGATTTATAAATGAACCGAAAATCCGAAAGAAAAATAATAAAAGTTAGGTGAACCTCAATGTGCATTGTCTTTTTTTTATATTTTACTCTGAACAACGGGTTATATTTGCTTGTCAATGCCTTTTACGTTCGAGCTCATCGGTGCAACGAAGATTTACAATATATTTTAAATAAAATGTGTGCATTTTTTCCGAGGACACGGTTGCGTTAACTTTAATATGTGTTGCACTGCGGTTATGTTTTAACGTAACTTTGAGTTTATGCGATTAAAACATTTTCCATTAGCCGTAGTTTACAAGTTGACAAGAAACTTTTTCGCTTCCACGCATCTGTGCAATGTGCCCGCTGACGAAAACAAACCGGACTGCAGAACCTATCGCACTTATGACCCCTTTTTTTTGTCACGAAAAATCACAATCCTTCGTGGCAACTAAAATTTTTATTAAAACACGCGGTTTCGATGACGGAACACAATACAGAGACCCTTTTTACGACAATTTTTTTATGGTAAATCGTTACTTTTATTTTTGTTTTATTCTTTCTGTATCAGTGTATGTTAGCTTTTTTTGAAAGAAAATAAAATTTGATCATGTGGAAACATTGAGGAATTAGCTTTTTATGTTCTGCATTTAATGTAACGTGTGTAACACAAAGTGTGATCTAAATAAAAATATTTTAAAAAAATAATACAATGAATTTTTAAAGAAAATCACATTATTACAATTACCAATTATCAAATGTCAATAAAAGTAATTAAAAATGCAATTTGCCCAATATATCGCAATTAAAATTCGTTTATTTAACTTTTATAAATACTGCACATAATTGTATATAAATATACTCTTGTGATAAATTATTAATTTGCAAAATAATTAATGCAACTAATTTACTCACAAATTGTGCTTTATAATAAAATAATAATATATGCTCCTGTTTTATTTATTCAAGTACTCAATTTTTTTGCAATAAAGCACAATAATTTTTTGCAATTATATCTTGCAAAACAATTGAATGTTAAAATTAATATAATGCAACGATTTTCTCGGTACGATTTAATAATAAAAAAAGTTACAAATAAAGTTTAAGAAGACGGTCACGTAAGGCAATGATACTGTGGTGATTGCACCTTTGGAGAGAAAAAAGACGCGCTGTTTGTTTTGCTACCGTAGCGTGGCTGAGTTATATTGCCAAGAATCACGAAAACTTTATTGACGGCCTGACACTGTAAGAAACTTTACGAATGGAAATTAAAGAGGGTCAGGGGAAAAATTTTAATTTCTTTCTGCTCACGAAGAACTTCTTCTTCTTTATTTTTGTTCTTGTAAAAAAATCAAATTCCACGCACGATTAATAAGCCTATACAAAAAAGATCAAAATCCTCTAAAGCCTTTCTTGGCGCAATCCATGCTAATCCGCTTTTAAAACTAAGGGAATGTTCCGCCTTGATACACGGTCTCGCTTCTCTTATTCGTTTTTTATGTCCTAAGTAAACTTTCATTGTAGAAGCTTTGTTTATCTCAAAAAGAATTATTTTTAAATAAGTTGGATGATCATTTGTTAAAAGATTAACTTAATAATCGGAAATTCAATTAAAATGAAAAAACAATATGATTTATTTTTAATTAATATGCAAGAATGAAAAATTTATTCCTCAAACGAAAATTTCGAAACAAAGCTGAAAAACTTTTTTTAAAGCTGCAAACAAAATTAAAATTAATTTCTGTATGAATTCTCATAATATTATCGAGAATTAATCGTACTTTTTTCTTGTTTCATTTAAAAACAATGTATTAAATTGCACTTCAGTGTTACTTTTTGATTTCATTGATTGCATAAATGTTAGCACAAATTTTTGCATAAAGATAATATCTAGTTTGTTGAAAGATAATTATGAGCTCGATTGACTTTAAGTATTATGCACATTGCCTTTCTGGCTCATGTTAATATGGCACATTTAACTTTACGACAAAACTTATAACGTATACAATTGTTTGCCACGGCACGATCTGTTGTTTTACGCAGCTTTGACTTTACATCAGTTTGCATGTTAAGTCTACGAGTTTTCAGTATGGACAATATACAAGCCGCAAAAAGTTGTGAACACAATACGTTATGGCATTTTAAATGTCATAATTGTTCTTTTTCTTTTTTTACCAAACACATTGTGTACATTTTAATAGCCAATTTCTACTCACAGAACAAACTTTTACACATCTTGCATATTTTGCAAAATACATTTTTCAAATTTTAAAACAATATTTATATCTTTGTATTATTTTCTTAAACTTTCAGAAGATTTTACAGTAAATCTAAATTTATAGCTTTATTCAAAAAATATTGTTTATTAATTTGAAATATAAACATTTTTAGATACATGAAATACTAGAATATATTTCTGTATTAGCTTTTAGATGGATCTATGTAGCCGTTTTTCTTGATCAGAGAAAGTTGCTTTTAGAAAGTTTTATATATGCTGAAAGTATGCTTAATAGAAACCACAGCAAAACTCTTTCATTTTAACTCCGGAGAATACCACAAAAGGTCTCTTACAAACCTCACACGTTTCTAGTTGTGGGAACCAAAAAGAAGAGAAGCATTGCATTCTTATTAAAGTATGCGGCTGTAAATTTAAAATGACATGTATAACATGTTTACCGATATAAGAGAACTTTAAAAGGGTGCAAAATATAATAAATAACTTTCTTATTTCAGTTCTGGCATAAATTTTCAATGAACAATCGTTTTTCTTTTTTTGTTTTCTTTCTTCATTCCTATTATTATTAAGTGATAAAAAATACATTTACAAAATAAATTAGATGCATAAAACTAGCTAATCAGTTAATTATTTAAATAAATGGAATTACTTTTATCTGAAATATCGAATCAATCTAGCTCCTTAATCTTCGAAATCCTAAAATTCTTGAAGTAATTGCGCCCAATGACACATACATTTAGAAACACCTAATACTCGTATTTGCTTGAAAGACAATGAGCTCTCGAAGTAAACTTCAGTGCTCAACCTGTGTTAGCGGTTTTGCAAGTTTGATCGTTAAATAGCTAAAATTATAAGTCTGATTGCAAGCCACAAACGTTAACGCTCGACCGTTCCGTTTAAAGCTGAAATGTCTCTAGCTGTGAAATTTTTGTTTGTCCTCATAAAAAGTTGCTGCGTTTGTTTTTACAGTCATTCGTTAGAAGTAAATCATTAAAAAGATTTAATTGCAATTGAAAATCTAACGACTTATCGTAATTGCTTCAACTAATGAACTAAGGAATTCCATTTCCTTTTCACTTAATCATTGTAAAAAATTGTAATAATACTTTTTATAACAAGAATTGACATTAATTTTATGGACGTACTAAATGGATTATCCTAATGAGCCTAATGAAGTTAAACTGCAACTTTTTCAAACGCACCTTGAATGATTTACTATTTATTTGGAAAAAAGAATCAAAATTGATATAATCAATTTGACAAATAAACTTTCTAAAGTAACCCTAAAATAATTTAGATAATACTGACAAAAAGAATGTTAATCAAACCACTTTTTTAAAAGAATCAAATTTTAAAATTACGTATTTTACTTTTTATTAATCATTGTTGTGGAAAAATATTTTACAAAATTAAATTCTTTTATAAAAATTTTTCGTTTTAAACTTTTCGTAGATGAAAATGTGCTAAAAATATTCATACAAAGTTATTTCCTACTACTACTTTTGTAGTCATTCTTTGCAGTTGTCGTTGAATGAAACCAGTTTGTTAATTAAGAAGTGTCACTTACAAAACTTATGTGCAACTTTGATTAACATCCAACCCCATGTCCAATTACAAGATAGAAGGTTTCTCGCAGGGATTGTTACTTGAATGAATCGCTTGTCTCTCGGTAACCGGAATATTTTACAAGCTAATTAATATAAATTGGATAAACAAAAAAATTATTTTTACGTTTTTTTAAATTGACTCAAGTTTTTACCACTTTGACTGAATATAGGTTGAATTATTTTGCATCTTAGGAATCGACTTTGGGTGTAGAAACAGGTGTTGTTACGAAGGTTTTGTTGCTCATGTCCCGAAGTTCATTTTAATTTTCGTAGGAAGTGTTTGAGGTTATTTTGAAACTGTTGTTACTTTACTTTGGGATGGAATAAAGTTTGAGGGAATATAATGATGGTACGAAACCAAACATTTTGTTTCATTATGTAAGTAAAATATTTGTGTTACCTTATCTAGCTTCGTAAATTTGGAATTAAAAATATTTTCTGCGTGAAATTATCTTTTTTATTTCATGGTCAAATAAGATTGAAAATTTCAATATCCATTAAGAAATCAAATAGATGATTTGACTCTAACAAAAAATGTAAAAACGACCAAATATCTCATAATAAGATGTATATGGATGTAAACGTGGAAAAGAGTTTCAATATCGTTGAATTTTTGAACATGTTTGCTCAGGTTTGAAACCACTGAATACTCAAAGGCACCAAACATATTATCCTGAGGGAATTTAATAAAAAAAAAGGTCCGCTTCAAAATCTACACTTACGAAACCAGATTTTACTTCTTACAAACAGAAAGCAGCACTTTGTATCTTACACAAAGGAAAAATTCAAATAATTGAAGCTACAAAAACAAATATTTTAATATTAACATTGAAAACCGAATTAATGGCTACAAATCGTTTTTAAAATAAAATTCAAATTTCAATGGAGCAGAAGGAGAAAAAAAACATTAGAAATTGACTAAGGTTCTTTCAAAAGAAAACATTTTAAAAACTTGAAATGTTCTTCGAAATAATCAAAATTTTGTATAACTTTATGTTCAATTTTTCTCTAAACTGAGTATTTTATTTTTCGTAATAATATTATAAAGTAAATATCTTAACAGAATGAAGCATTAATGCAACATAATTCACGGATTTAATGTGGAATCTTACAAAGACCAATTAATTAACCAAAATTGCATGAAAATAATGTAACATCAAAATAAGATACTCGTTTAAGAAAAAAAAACTAAATGCAATTATGCTTGCACAAAATCTATAAATTATTAATTTTTTAATGAAACATAATGCCAAATCTAGTTTTTTTTTTTTTAAATCAACTCTACAAAATTATTTGTAAAGCATTTTTTAAATAAATATCTGAATTTTCCATTACAATCCAACATTAAAGCTTCCTGAATGGATAAACTAAACTGTCTGGTGAACAAGAAAAAGTGACTTTTTATTAATAAAAAATAATTTTCATGTCAATGTATGCAACTTAATTGAGTTTTAGTTTTATTTTTTTGAAAATGAAAGATACATTTGAATCTTTTAAAATTACATGTAGCCAGATTACAACTCGAAATTCGAACGAAAATGTTTGCTAATTTTTACGCCAGTATAAATCTTTGACGAGTTACAACCAAATGCTCGGCGTTAAATAACTAACGAACTTCAAGTAATCTGCTTTAATAAGTGAAGTGCCGGGTGCAAACAAAAGCAACAAAATATTCTCGGAAATAAATGCAATCTTGCTCGACATTTGCTCGCCAGCGCTTGACTGGTGCCAAAATAATCTTAATTTAATCAGTCTTGAAAATTCCGCTATCCGGTCTTGGTGATTTAGTCATTTTAACTTGCACAGTGTCAGAAATATATATCTACATTCTTCAGAGTTTTGGCACAATGACATCTTTATTTAAATAAAAAAAATTTGCCTTACTTCTTCAAAATGGCAGGTCAATGTTTTTAACTTATATTGAACTTGACACTGCGTTGCAAGCGTAAATATGCCTCTCACGTAATATCAATGTAATTTCGTGATGTTTTGCATACAGCATAATTACATCTACAAAATCAAACAATGTATTTTGCATAATTCGAATTCACTTGTTCT
This sequence comes from Idris sp. 1 HC-2018, assembly GCA_022817325.1. Taxonomy (NCBI): domain Eukaryota; kingdom Metazoa; phylum Arthropoda; class Insecta; order Hymenoptera; family Scelionidae; genus Idris; species Idris sp. 1 HC-2018. The sequence goes on from JABFPM010000040.1 coordinate 24,750, forward strand.
AAAACACCGCTGTTAATAATCCACTAGTACGATATTAAAATTTATATTTCAGAAACTCAAAAGAAATTACGTTAACTTAATGCAATCTTAATGGCACCTAATCGTCTATTCAGAATACCGTTGTCTTGGACATTAATCGCTTTTATCATTCGAGTGAAAAAAAGTATACTTAACAAACATTTTAAAATGACTTTTTAAAAGGCTTTTTTTTATTTTGCATGGTTTATTCCAATTCACTAATTCGTTACTTTAAATAAAACACTTTACTCCCTTGCACCTTTAATTTCGAGTATTTAATGTTGAATTATTTAATTAGCGAACAGTATCTAAAAAAAAGAGTTAGAATATTATAAAATTCTAAACATTATTCAAATGCCTTCTTCTACATCTTACAATATAGAATTACGAAAAGTATTTGAAGGTTGAATTTTAGAAGCAAACATCTTCATAAAATAAAAAGTACAAATTTAACAAAATTTAAATTCATCAAGATTAACGATTGTCGAATACGAAAATTATTACATTAAACAAATTGAAGGCTTTTGTAAGCAGTAAATTTTTGAATTAAAATGCTTTAAGAAAATCAATTTTAAATTGCTTTAGTAAAATCGATAGACTCTTGATAAGTTTGAGAGACGCTCTGCTTACAAGATAATCAGTCTGTCATCGCGTACTACTTAAATTAGTAATTACTAGTGTCTAAAAGTCAGGTAACAATGTCACATCTGTCTGCACAGTTAGTCCACGGTTGCAGCTACTTAAGTATGTAGATTGTGTTCCAGGCACATGTGCCATTAATAGCTGATGCTTACAGTGCCCGCTGCACTATGCATTCCACAGTAAATTGTAATTGAGACTCGTCGCTGAGGAAACCACTTGTATCGACCAAAAAGTTAATTGAAACCACGTTAGGTCAAAATATAGAATGCACCACTCGTGCACAGCCGTATGTCGCTTGTCAAATTTTTTTTCTCATCTGCATAATTAACACTTTGAGAAAGTTTGGATTAGGGGATTTTGTTTTAGAAAAGCAGTACTTTTTACTTTTTAAATCTGAATCAACAAAACCTAGCTTCATTTCACTGATTTTTGCAGTGAGCATACTCAACATTTTTTTGTTACTCTACTGACAAATCAGTGAAAATTATATTTATTTTTCATCAATTTCTTTGTGACTATGAGGAACAATAAAGTAACATGTAAAAGTAGCTTTTCTCAAGTTTACAGATAACGTTTCGTTAATTTTGATTGAATCTCTTCAGAGCTATTAACAATATTCACCCAATTATGAATAATGGAAATGAAAATTGTCTCAATTTTACTAAAACATTATTAATATAAATTCTTTGGTTTCTTTAAATTGTGTTTTACTCAGATTAATTAGAGTAACTTCAAAATTATCGTTTTAAGGACCCTGTAAGTGGTTATTATCCAATAAATTATACCTGGTCAATAGTTTATAACAAATTTATTAATAAAACTCGTTATCAATTAATAGCTATCAATTTTGAAGCACGCGATAGCTTTAGATAGTCCAGAAAATTGAGTACTTGACTATACAGTTGTTTGTAGAGTGTTCATAATTACGAATTACGACGTTAACTTCTGTTATACGATATCCTTTATACGGAGAACTTCGCAACACAATCGAAATTACTGTTTGACGTTATTATACTGTGATTAAATTCGCCGTGGCGTGTAAAATAAGTGACGTGAGCTGCGGTCATAAGCATTTATACATTTTTAAAAACAGTATTTAATACAATTAACCGAGAGTCACACACGTTTTTTATTTTTTCTGATTTCTTTTGCTTTGTATTTTAAAACCTGTGTTGGATTAATTTTTTTTTATTTTAAGAATTTCAAGAATTATATAAAACTACTTTCTTTTCTACCTAATAAAACCGCGAAAATAGCTTTCTTAAAAGGTATACACTAGCAAGAAATGTAAAAGAAAATATTACTTGTTAGCCAAACAGAAATTGTTCACGATGTTACCGGCAGATCTGAAGTTGTTCAATGTTTAAAAGCGTGTACTGCGAAATGTTATTTGATAAAAAGTTGAAAATGGAATCTTTAATTCATAAGAAAAAGAAACTTATTGTTTCAATCTATAAATAATTTTCTGCGCGAATTTCTCTTCATTTTTATTTTTTTAAAAAATTACTTTAAATATTTCGGGAAATAAATTTTAGTGATAGTACAAAAAAAAACGTACTTCTCATTTGAAAGTAATTTGAAATAAAATAAATCTTATCAATTAATCGTATTTATAAAAGCCTTTTAACTTTTTATAACAAACGTGACCCTATCATGATATTTTTATTAATCTTTTGAGCAAAATGTTTATATAAAATATGATTTATAAAAGCTTTCGACAATAACTGTTTTGCGAATATTTTTCGATTATTATGAGCAAAATTTTATTTTGTTTCAAATTGTTTCATTTAAACAAACAGCAAATTATTTAATAACAAAACTACGCTTAATTTTCTGCAGCCAATATTTACATTGTTTTATATATGCAAAATAGTATTTAAATGAAATTTCATCATAACACAATTTACAATAATAACTTTAAGTATTTGCACAATTAGTCCTTGAGCAAGTTTTTTTTGCAACTCTTTAGTCGAAACATCGAACGTTTTTGAAATATGTTTGCATAAACTTCATTAATTAGCATTTAAGAAACAAATTTTGTTTGTTTGTAAATTTCATCGGCTTTCCACTTTTTGTTCATTTTGTTTTTGGAATACTTTTTTTTCACAGTAAAAATATATTATCTTTGATTTCATATATTCAATTAAAATCTATTGACGTTTTACGTGACATTCAATCTATTTGTTATTGCTGCAAAAATATTTTTCATATCAGTAAAAAAAAACAATTAAACAAAAAATTTTATCTTTTATATAGAAAAATCTAAATTTGTCAATAAATTTTGATTAAATTAATAACAATTTTTATTTAATATAAATCACAAAGATAGCACCCAAAATTAATTAAAAAAATGACTCAATCAAAAAGCAAATCATCAACTTGTTAAACTAGATGCAAATAGCAACAGAGTTATGTTCTAAAGTTGCACAATTGTATAATATCGATGTTTATTCAACACAACGGGCATTGCATTAACACTGATTTTGTAACGCTAAACAAACGACTATACGTGCGAATATTCATGATATAAATGACGTTTACATGATTAACAATGCAATTCAATAAGCAGTTTTGCACTTAAACTAAAAATAAAAATAAATTTGGCCAAATTTACACATATTGCAAGAATTTTTTATTTATATTTTCGCTACTTTCATGTCGCAAATGGCAAGATCTGATATATGTGTGCAGTCATATCATGTTCTCCTTCTGCTCCAAGTAAACATACTGCTCAGTTAAACTTTTATAGTCAAAGTTTGTACATATTTTTGATGCTGTAATTCCAAGGCGTACATTTTAATTTATGTTGTTTGAATATACACATCGTAAGATCAATAGCAAAATTCAAATGCAGATGTCCACATTTGGAAAAAAGTAATTTACATTGTGTTTTTAGAAATAATTTTAGTTCAAATGCAAATATCTAAAAGACAGAATTTGTTTCAAACCACATTATGAATACTTGTGAGAAAACTTACTTCAAAAATGTTATTCTGATTTTTGTGTCTTGACTACCTTTATATGAAAACTTTATTTCTTTAGAAGTATAAAAATCATCTAAGAATTTGTCTATGATATCAGAAATAAATTAAAATTTTGTAAAACATGTGAATCTGTCAAAACAGAATAACTCTGGTATTTCATTTTGACGATGAAATAAAATAATTTAAAACAAAAATTAACATTTTAAAAATAAAAATTTAGTAAATTTTGATACGAAAAAATGTTACGATACGGGAAATCAATATCCTAAATTTCAAATATTTGCATGAATGCAATTCCAGACAAAAACTCGAATATTTTTCTGTAAATGTAAAAAACTCAATGATAGATTGTATACAAAAAGTAAAAATGTATTTTTACGGTATTTTTGCATCGATGAATATAATTCAATTGTTTAGAATTTAAATTCCACGGAAAAAAATATTTATTTATATTTTCAATTAAAAAAATGTTTAATAGAAATTCAAAGTTTTTTTTTAAATCACATGATGACTGAATTTTTAATTTACAATCTATTTTTATAAAAAAATTTCGCATACTCACTCAAAATTCAACATGTTTTATTCTTCGATTGAACTTTAAAAGTTTCGAACATGAAATAACAGATGCGGTGCGAGATTTTTTTTATTGCAATACAATACTCTAATAATAATTAAAACCTGATACAGAGCAATGTGTCGAAAATATTTCATAGTTTTTTTACAAATACATTCTTTCGGTGCAGTTTTTTCAATTAAAACGAGATATATGGGCTTGCCAAGACATCATAACTACAGACTAAAGGGTAAATTGTACGTTGAGTTGTGCACGCTAGCATCAAGTCTTTTGACGTAATACAAGTTGTTAAGTCAGCCGAGCCCTAAATCGCTGAAGTGCACTAATATCCTTTCATAATTTTAGCAGAGTTATTACTCCAAACTGTTAGGAATTTCTAATCAATAATTTAACACGAATTGAAAATAATTGCACTTGTTTCGTTGTAAGTGGTAATCTAACCTGTAACCCATTATACATGTTCATCAATTAAAATTTAAGATGACATTAAATGTCCAAAAAGTATTGCTCTTTTGTATAAAAACGGGAATCTGATAATTAAAAGAAAAATTTGCTTTTATCGTAAAATAATCTGAATAATCCTTTTGTATTCAAAAAACAACGAATAATTAGTCTAGATACTTAAAGTACCTATTTAGACTTTGATAAGTGAGGATTTAAAAGAGCTCAGACACTGCTAATCTCAAATTCTTAGAACAACTTTTGGAATAAGCTTAATCGCCTGCTGCAGAAAATTGATTAACTTATTAAATCGAAATAATGTTCTAAAATGTTTTCAGATACTTATTTAATATTTTCATTAAATACTTTAGAAATTGATCTTGAAAATATTTTAATACAAGACATCTTTCCTTGGCATCGAAATCTTAAAATACTTCTAGAAATATGCATCATTGAAACTAAATTTTATTAACCCACAAAATTTTCTATAGAATATTTCACTTATCTATGCAGATTAGAGAATACATCTCTAACGAACCCTCAATAAAAGTTGGACAAAAAAAAGCTTGTGATATATTAGGTACGATAAGCTATACAAATTGTGGTGGAATTGTAAAACCTAAATAACTACAGTTCTATTTTTTTTTTTTTTTTTCGTGATATTTGTAAATAGCTGAAAATGTTAAACATAAATGCCAGAAAAGTGTCTGAACATAATAGCAGTACTAAACATGATTAAAAAAAAGCACTGATATCGAAATTATTTTAAAAGCAAAAAAAGTTAAGATTAAGTGTTGAAGCAAAACCATGTTGCCGATTTTTTGTAAAGCTCAAATCAAGTGAGCCGACCAAAATACAGAGTCGAAAAAAGAAATAAACGGAACGGTTGTCAGTAGATAAAACCAGTGACATGAAAAGCATACATCTCTGCGCTTCTCACTCAACACAAGATTTAATTTTGTTAGTCTGACAGCAAATATCTTATTAATTGAGGTAGAAAAAAATTCTCCCCCTTCAAGAAAAATAATTAGAATAAAAGAGAATTAAGATATTTATGCCGAAAAAAAAAAAAATATCTATGTATAAAAATATAATACTGAAATTTGCAATTGAAATTCACCGAATACATTCACAAATTCATGCAACTTTACTGCAGCAGTCAGGAAAATCTGATGCTATGCACAGATAAGTACAGAACGTGACCGTAACTAATGTGGTTTTTGTCTAATTTCATTTTGTTTACAGGGAAAAGATTTTTTTTCTCTGTTAAATCCTTGCACGTTAGAATAAATGTAAAATGAATTTACTTTTTCTAAAAAACAAATTAACATTTGCCATTCTGAGCTTAGTAATAACTATTACTTAGTTGAAAATTTATCTACTTCGATTAAAACTGGCTTTACATTAAGTATTCATGGAATTCTTCAAGTATTGGCTGTAAATTAAAATGTGTCACAGATAGTTGAACCGATATCATACAACTAAGTTGTAGGTTCCACTGGAATCCAATAGAGAATTTGCGCAAGGTTGAACTTAAGTTAACATGAAATAAAAGTTATGTTATCTATAAGTTTCAAACTGGATAAATGTATTCGTGAGTAATTGAATGAATATGTTTCTTTTTCATATATATATATATATATATATATATATATATAAAGATGCAATAATAATTAAAACTTCTGCAATTGAAAACACGATGTTAATAATGTTGTAAATAAAAAATTACATTCAATCATATAATCAACGAATTGAATATTCTTCAATACTTAAATCTCACATTAAAATTAGTTTATAAGTAAACGATATTTCAAACTTGTGAATACAATGGGTATTATAATTTGCGAAAACCATGTACTTAACGTATCAAAATGTTTAGTAAAATATAATTAACTAAGAGCTTTGATTAACGGTTTACAGTGCACAAATTTAATTTATATTTAAACTCATATTAAATTAGTAAAAAAATTACAGTAAAAAGTACGAGATAGGTATTTCTTTCGTTTTTATAATTGCACAACCAAAATAAATAAGATAATTGAATTCAAATCTCGTATGTACAGTGTTGTGTTCTGGATATACTCTTGGCACAACAAAATTATTTACAAGTATGTTTGCACGTGAATAGCGTCCACGTTCGTACTGCATTCTAGGAGAAATGTTAAATTTATTTTCCGGAAGAACAAGCTGTGTTGCCCTCAAATAATTCAAAAATAAGTTCATGAATACGCGACATTATCTCAAAACAAAAGCTTTGTACAAAAATCAATATCGAATAATTTTTTTTTATCTTTCTGTAAGTTGGTTTCGCAAATAATTCAACAAAAAATTTTTCTATGCAAAATCTATATTAATTTAATTCATAACTAAAGATAAAGAAATTTGTTAAACTATTTTCAAGAAGTTACATATTATGCAAAAATTAATTTACCCAGGTCATTGGTTATTTTAATTTAATTAATTTAAAATAATGAATTAAATATATTTTTATATAAAAATGTATTTGACTTTCATTCACCTTAACACTAAAAATTGAAGCAACTGAAACCGGAACACGTGCTTATCGCCATAACTCATTACGCCAGACTCTGTTCTCCGACAAGCCTCACGCGTCAATATTGGCCAAATTTTATCCTTGCAAATCTTAGCATTCCAGGAAATGGCATTTGCCAAGCACAACAACAGTGACACGTATAATTGAGCCTGCAACAAGCCATCGAACTCACACGCGCAATTGGCACAATCGCACACCGATTATTAACTCACACATTGCACCAAAAAAAAAATTAAAACAGGAGGACACTTAAAACCAAACCGAAAACCCTTGTCCGCAATTCTTTTTTCCCGACCAAGTGACTTACACACATAAAGAGCTTAATGTGTTTTTAATTAAGCAGCCAACGGTGAATAATGAGTCGACTAGTCCGACCGAACATTGAGCTCGACTACTTACGAAAAAAAGACCGGCGTTTTTTCGCAGTGCTTTGCTTTTGCGTGGGGCCAGTGCAGCTCAGCGGCGGCCGTCAACGCGGTACTAACGCAAATCCCGCAACTCGAATGCCCGCGAGGACAATGAACGCCTGCGCTTTTCGCGACGCGCGTTCTCGAAGTTGTGTGTTTGAACCCCCCCTGGCCGCGCGACACACAGAATTGCGGTTACTCGGCGTTGCCAATTTAATGAGTCCTCCGGAAGATCTTTTAGCTTCATTTAAATATTTAAATGCTCAGCAAAACAAAAGCACCGAGTGAAGATAAACACGAGAAAATAGTTGTCTGATAAACACGCGGCTTAATCGACAAATATTATAGTTTAAACAAGAAAATGACCAAGTGGATGAAAAAAAATGCAGTCAATCGCCAAGTTTGATTAGTTGGAATTTATTGAAACATTCTAGTTAGAACGCTGCGGGGCAGTTTGTTTTATGAAGTCATTAAATCAAAAGAAAATAGCAAATAAATTAACTTTTAGAAAAATTAATTTAAATTATAAGAAAAAAAATATTTTATTGTTTATTGTCCACAGATACTTGAGTACAATTTTTTTCAATTTTAAGCTACGTGGATTTATAACATTTCTAAAACTAAGAACACAAGTTGACATGAGTAGAAATTTATTCTAAATTTATTAAAGGGTATTAAACTCGAATTTCCCATCGTTTTGTCGTTCAAAAGGACCTAAGTCCAAATAAAGTTTATTTTATCTTTTTTTAATCAATATTTGTAACCTCAATCTGCATCATGGTGAGCTTTTGTAAAGTTCAACACAAAAAACTTGCACATTTAATTTTATTGTTTTGAGTGCTCTAAAAGTATCATTCCAACTTGTAACAAAGAAAAATAATTTGCCGTTTCAATTTTTTAAAAATTCAATTTTTATGATTTGTATGTGCAATTTTGACTAATTGATGTAAAGAACTTTTTAATATCACTAAATGTGTCATAGGAAACCAGTTTTATAATACTTTTTTTATACATATAATACATACATTTATGTAATGGTAAAACATTTAAGGGGGCATATACACCTAGAACTGCATAATTTTTACTCAACTTGATGAGTAGATTGGGAAAAAATTATATGGGCATATCTTACAAATCGTTAATTTTACATTCATTTTTTTGTGTATATAAAAGTATTAAAAAATGAGTTTTTATGGTTGATATGTATAGTAAGATGTATATTGAATCATTTTCAATAAAGGAGCAACATATTTTAACTATTTAAAAAATGTATTTTGGTCAAACAGAATTTTAACATTTTTGGCTAATTTATTTTAAGATAAGTTTTGAATTTACGTCAAGTAATTATTTCAAACAATTTTATATTTAGTGCATTTTTCGAAAATTATTTTAATATAATTTTAGATTTTACTATTAATTAAACTTGAAATAAATTTTTCATTTGATTAAAACTTGTTTTTTGTACATATTTATATACAAATTATAAATTTTTAATTCAAATATATCATAAAAGTTTTAGTTATTACATAAAAAGTTAAATAATAATATTACCATATTTATATTTATAAATAAAATCAGAATAACATAGTTTTATAAAAAGCGTAACGGAAGCGTAACGGAAAGCATAACGGAAAATTGACACGTTTTTATATAAACCGATTTTCGGGTTTAAAATGAGTATTTTTAGTTAGATCATTAATGATAATTATTTATAAATATGCAATTAACACTATTCTAATATGTTTTTGTAGGTTTATGTGCATTTTACTTTCCTAATATCAATATGTTCAGCGTAACGGAAAAAAAGTCTAGCCTCCATGGAGTGATATTTTGATATTAAACTTCACAAAAGTTATAAATAAAATGTCTTTTTGTAACAAATAATAGTTGGCTCTGATGCATTAAAGAATTAACTTTCATCATAATTTTTTTATACATTATCTCGGATAAATGTATTTTTAAATTATTTTTTTCAAACCGTACGAAAATTAACAAAACCTAGTAACACATGTATTTTTTGAAATAACTTTTCTCAAGGCATTTATTTATTCTTAACTTTGTGAAAAAATGAAACTAGATAGTTTATTTCATTAGTCTGATTAACTCTTAGTACTGAATATTTTTTTACTATTGTTTGTTCAAGGAAAACTCAAAATGTCACTGAGTAACAGCTATCACACATGAATTTTCATTCTCTTTGATATAATTTTTAATGAAATTTTATGTTTTTGAATAATACAAATATGCACGAAGTATTTTAAGTTGTATTTAATATGTCTACGTAATAAAAATCGGTATATTAGGTTAAGAAATAGATGAAACATGTTAGTAACTGCAAATTTAAACATTCCTGAGATATGCCCATATACTTTAGATAAATAAAATACAAACACCTTTTTTGCTATAATTTCACGAGTAATTTCGTATCAAAGATTTTAAAAAGTATTAAAAAATAACTGATTAATTATAAACAAATGAATAATATGTATTGTTATATGCGGTGGTCAACAAAATCTCAGGCTGCAGTGGATCGATTTACTTCAAATTTTATAGGGTTATTTATTAATTGTACAGAGAATTAGTATCATAGAGATTTTGTCATTTTTCTTTTTTATTTATTGTTTATAAACAAAGTGTTGTAATTTTTAATAATAAAATAATCAAATGTTGCTATTATTTTTATGAATAAACATTTTGAATCAGCTTATTGTTCTAACTAGTCCTTTCAATTACGAAAAAAATAGCAGAATTGGAGCCAATTCTGATGATATATAAGAAGTTATCGTAACCACAACAAAACTCTGCAAATAAAAAATAGTTTTCATTAGTTTATAATTAATCAGTTGTTTATTAATATTTTTTAAAATCTTTCATATGAAATTAATCATAAAATAGTAGCAAGAAAGGATAATTTTATTTTATTTGTCTAAAGTATATAGTTTTTTCCTAATCCACTCATTAAGTTGAGACAAAATTTTGCAGTTCCCTTAAGGGGACATCTCAGCGAAATGGCCAAAATTCCCAAATATTAAACAATTTTATTGATTTTTTTTTAGATTTAGATTAAAGAAAAATAGCGACAATTAAAAAAAAGTAAATTGTTTACACAATTTATTAATAACAATTCAAAAATAGCTATTTGTAAGACGATTTTGTGCGCCACCTAGTGAACTGGTTTTTAATTTTTTTTTTTTTTTTTTTCAAAATGTTCAGTAAATCAAAAACTAGAAATTGGCGAAAGCGATTTTTGCTATTATTTAATATAAAAATGTTATCTTAGTTTATCTAAAACCGCTCTTACCAATTTTTAGTTCTTGGTTTACTGAACAGTCAAAAAAATTTTAAATCGGCCTAATAGATGGCGCACAAAATCGTCTCGAAAATGGAAAAGCTTGAAAAATAAAAACTAGAGATAATCGAGTTTAAAGATTATTTCACGTAGCGACACTACGTCAAAAGTAGTAAAACTTATTGTAAATAAAAATAATTTTCAAAAACAAGCTTTACCACATGAAAGAGTATACTTCAAAGTATCAAAAAATGCAATAAAAATGTTGATTTTTTTCTATTTTTCATCAAATTTCGCTGAGATCCCTTTAATTTAAGGCACTTTTGATATTGAGACACAAAAAATGTCTAAAAATATTTTTTGTTTCAAGTTAATTAGACATTTTTTTAGTGCTTCAATAGGAAAAGTGTCTCACTTTGTGTGGTATGTAAACCGATATTGTCATACGAGACTTAAAAATATAAAATGGCTCTTTTCTATTACGCTGAAAACCTTATATTAAGGCAAATACAACCTGAATTTCAGGTTGGATATACAGTCGACCTAAAATTTGTATTTACATAATTGAATTTTCAAAGCATTTTAATTTTTTTATAACTTTCAATATTTTAATGTTTTCTACTTTGTTCCTAAGATAATCAGATGTGTACACTGCCGTCTTAAGAAAAAAATTGGGGAACTAACAAAAATTTGAAAATCGATTTTTTTTAATAAATGGTTTCATTTTTTTTAAGCTATCGAATTTTGATCGAAAAATGTTATTATGTATAAATTTTTCCAAATATTTAAAAAATTATAGTTGCAGTTTTAAGAAAAAATCACGTTTTCTTAAGTAGAATAGCATTACCTATGAATTCGAATAGTTAAAATATAAACACAAACAAAAACGGCCGATCGTTGAAATTCAGTTTATTTTACAGCAAAAAATGTTTTAGGCAGTAAAAAATACCATTTTTTCCTTAAAGCAGCAAGACAAATGTCATTAATTTCATAGCTGTCAATAACATCAGAAATATATAATCTAAGTATCATAGAAACAATTATGAACATTTTGAAAAGTTTGTATATTTTGCTTTGGAAAATAAAAAAAATGTTTCTTTAGTATTAATTAAGTTGAAAAGATACTTTTGGACTACTTAAAACATTAAATTTGAATGAGCAGATAATTATGGCTTAAACTTCAAGAAAGCTTACTGTGTCATATTACAACAAGAGAGCGTACAGACTACATATAAACTAGATTATTTTTTATAACTTAATTTTACAAATTTAATCGAAACATGAGAATAAACTTTTATTATTTTTTTCAGTTAAATGTCTTCTGGAATTGTGAACATTTTTTTTCGATTTAATTAAATATTTTTAAAATAAAGTGCTACCGTTTTATGACTAAGTCCACTTTTTTATTAGTATAACGTAAAAAAAGATTACTGACGTTTTTTGTCTCTCAAAATCATTAAAATATTTCTTAGGTCTCTTTTAACAAAAAAATAAACGTAAAATAACTATTCACGAGGATATATTTTTGACAATTATATTAAGTTGGAAAATTAAGCTCAGCTGCATGAAAAAATATGCTTTGCAGAGTTAAAATGAGAAAATCATTACCAAAGACAATAATTTGAGATAATTGATATGACAAATGAATAATAATATCAGCGGTTTAACAGTGACAGTTTTGTATCCACACAATATGCAAAACGATATTAACCGCGGTAATACCAAATTATTAATGCGACAATATTTAATCATAAAGATAACTTTTCAAAATCAAACCGCTACTTCTTTTGTATGTACACTGGGAGGATCAATTTTGCGCATCCATTTTAAATGAATAATGCGACGGCATAGAAGGACGAGAGAATTTGTGATACGTTTAATTGTAAATTAACGTGACGATTAATTAAAATTTTGGCTAACGTAATGACAAGCCTTATTATGCACAGCTGTATTGCCATATTCGGCATATTCATTCACGATTTATAATCAATTACATATTATTATCAAGCCGTAATAAGCTACATCCCGGATATAACACAATACGGGAGACAATAAATAATGCATGTGTTCTGGAAATTCGATAACTTGTCATTCGCTTCGATTTCATAAATGATTTTAATGTTAGAAGAAAATTTATTCCTTTTTACTGAATAAATAAGAACAAATTGGCAAAAATTTCAGAAAAGTTATATATAATATGATACTGAAATCATATTCATATTGTAACCAAATATAATATACTTACCAATTTATGTTTGAATCAAGTATACTTTTCACTTGAATAAAGTAAATTTTACTTGCACGTAAAAAAGACTAATTTTCAATAATTATTAACTGATTTTCAGTACCATTAATTTGAATCAGTAATTTGAATTTGTGCATATGAAATTAGTAATCATGTACTGAAAATCAATTAAAAAACTAAATTTCAGTATTTCAAATTCTACAAATCAGTAATTAATTACTTAATTCCAGTGCTTAATTACTGCACTCAAAAAACTTTTGCGTAAAATTACAAAACATATACCGAAAACAAATTGCAAAGAATATATTTTGTGATTTTACGTAGTAATATGTAATTTTACGATATATGTCTTATAAAGTTTCGGGAAACATGTAATTTTGCGTAAAAATGTTGTGAATTGGCATTTTTTGACAAATTAATATTTGCACTAAATAAATAATTTTAAATAACAAATTTATACACAATGTTAATTTAGTTAATAATTGAGTTTAAAATCACGAAATTCAACAAAATTCTGAATTTACCGAAGTTAGATTAGATTGTCAGATTTTTTTGAGACCAAATACATTCGCTCTGTTATTATACTAATACATATTTATACTGTAAAATCTTGCGTGATTTTACATATTGTTGTCACATTGTGATTTTCAGTAACTAATTACTGATTTAACATTAAAAAAATTTAAAATATCCAAAAATTCAATCAGGAATTCGAATTTCAGTAATTCAATTGCGGGCGCAATTCGTAGTAATTAATTAATGGAAATCACTAAAAAATGAAAATGACTATAAAAATAATTTACAAACAAAACAGATTTCGCTGACAAATAAAAAAAACCAAATAAATGAAATTTATCAGTTTTATTGAAAATCAGTATTTTCTTTTTCACGAGTGAAATAAAACAAAGATACTTAATTTAAATATATAAGATATTCAAAAATATATAAGTATATTATTGACTTCATTCAAGTAAAATATACTTGAGATTCAATGTAGCACTTGTTTCAGTGTAGAGTAGTAAAAAAAAGTGATTAAATATTTTTATATTGTAATTGATTGTAAGTTTTGGCAAAAATGTTAGTTAACACGATACGTAAGATTTGGATTAAAATATTATTAAAACGATGATTCAGATTGTATAAGTATAAGCAAGGGAGTTGTTCTTTATGATCTAAAGAACATTCATGCCAAGGTAGAAAACTTGCGGCATTCTTAATCAAGAGAGTTTCCATTTTTGAATTCTTATAAAATGACAATCAAAAAATGCGATGGATTATAATATATTTCAAATTTATTTTAAATCGAAATCTGATTGATTTAGAGTTTGTGATATATTTTAAATTATAAACAATTTTATTATTATTTACATCTATGATTTCGGTGGTATGACTTATCATTTTGACGGATTCAACGATGTGGCAACATTGTTTTTGTTAATTGAAAATAAACAATTTAACATAACCGCTTTTTATTTGACGATGGATGGACAGGCAAAGACTGCAAAACGCCGAAAATATAAAGAAAATATTAGTGTTAGGCAGAAAAATGATGCCTATTTTCAATTAACAAAAGTAACGTTGCAACATCGTCGAATCTGTCAAAATGATTATTAACCACACTCATAAATGTAATTCATAATAAAAATTGTTATAATTTAATATGTATCACAAACTCTAAATCAATCAGATTTTATTTTAAAATAAATTTGACATACAGTACCATGCAAAAATATGAATACACCTAAAAATTTTGGAAAAAATGTCTGAATTTAATTTGAATTATTTTTATCACTTTTACTGGTAAATGCAAATGCGCTTTTTTGCTGAATATACTGAAATTTCAGCTTCCAAATGATCTGGTCAACAGTGAAGTTTGCATGATGCTACTAGTAATATAATCTCACAACATAAAACCAACATATTTTAAAGCATAACATTCAATTAATCATATCTCCTTGAAATTACAAACAGTTAAAAAAAAAAAAAGGAAATCGGATGAAAATTGGGCTCCCGGGAGCATTTTGAAGTTGTAGAAATACATAAATCAAACAACGGAGATAATTGAGTTTTAAGTTTTAATAACCAATTAATAACCGTTTTGTTAATAAATGAATTGAATAATCAGCCACAATAACTGATTTACAAATTATAAATAACAAAAGCAAATTGTACCTTTGATTCATTTTTGCGAAGTTCATGCGATTTAGTTTTATGCCGTTTCAACCGAGCATTGTTGATTGATTCTAAATTTTTGTTTTGTTTTTTAGAATTACGTTTTATCGATGGTTTAATTACATTTAATTACAATTTACTAATTATAATACATCAAATAAATATATTATTTCTTAACAATGTTATTTTAAACACTTTATTGGAAAAAATAACAAATAATATTTAATATAATTGTTACTACAAGAGTATGAATTATTATACTATATATTTTGCATTATAAACAATTAAGTGCTCAATTTTTTATAAATTGGTTTAAAAATACATCTTACATAAACAATAAATTTATATAAATGCATGGTTAATGAAAAAATAACTAAAAATCTATTGAAAACAACATATAATGCGATTGAGTGAGCAAGACCGTAACGCTAACGTTACGGTCGGTTTGAAAAGTTGAAAATTTATTAACTTTTGGTTAGTTTACACAAAATCTATTTGTGTCTTATTGAAGAAGACATTTCAAAGTATTGAAAACCGCAAAAAAATTGTTTTTGCAAAATTTTCATTTTTTCGTCGTTTTTGAGTGGCGTGTCCCCTTAATGTGCAACCTATGAGAACGAATTTGTTTTCTTTTCTTTTCTTCCTTTTCTATCAAACACAAAATATGCAAATATATAAACGTGTGAGTTTAATAACACAAATGTTTTTATACTTCTACTTATTCAATGTTTATACTTGACTTATTTTTAGTTTATACTTGATTTATTTACTTATTTAATTACATACAAGTACTTACGATTATTTGAAATAATAATTAAACAGCAAATAATGTTTAACAGTATTTGTTATACTACTACGTTCAGACATGTAAGAAATGTTTTGGTTACTAAACAGTGGCAATAATTTTTGTTGGTGCACGTCCCTTTTTTTCCAACAGATAACTTCATTTGTTCATCCCTATTATATATGAAAAAAGTTAAACAAACAAACTAGCAAAAAAGTCCTAAATTTTACATCAGCCCCGATAATCAATTTTGTTTATTCGTATAAAAATATGGTTGACCGATTTGCTGAAATATTTCGTATGAAGGAAGTAAAAAAAAGGTTGACAAAAGAGTAAGTTTAAGTGGACCGAAATTATAAGGTTCGGTTTATCGTGGAGGCTAATGCCCTGATTATTTGTGGAGACAATGTCGTTCTCTAACTTTCGATTCATTTAACAACGCTAAGTCGCATTTTACAAATTCGTTGGGTCGCGAGGTAAATCTATGTATGTTTTTCCAAATGTTACTTCCGAATTTTCGTACAAGACTTCCTGACTGATATCTTGACTATCACTGACTTCTCCAGAATGAGATCTTCGAGTTTACAGACCGGCGCTTGAATTGGGTTTGTCAAATGAACAGAGAACCGAATTTTCATTGGGTGACATAATTTTTCTCAATTTTCACATTTAAATTAATCTTTTCACACTTTGAAAGAAAAAGTTACACAAGTTTTATAATTTATATTTTATGATTCTATATCAAAAATAAGGTGTTAAAGACCAAAAACACGTGTGCTGCAACTGCGAGTTTTCTAACAGAGCCGCACAACAAGATAACATAACTTAAAACTTTAAAGTTACAACTCTAAGTTATGCACTTACAACTTAGATATTTACAGTTTTAAATTATAGTTATATGATATGAATAAATAAAATTGAATTAATAAAACACTATTTTTATCACGGAGAACTGTACATATTTGTATAATTACTTTACATAAATAATTACTTAAAAGTAATACTCAGTTCGTAGATGAAGGTAATATCTCGATAACTATACAAAAAGTAAATAATATTATTTTGAGATACATAATCGAATCAAAAATACGAACTTCCCTAGATTTGTCAGATTTGTTCGTAAATCTGATACTTTTTAATTTTAAAAGTAGTCTAATCGTTTGTCAAAAATGTAGTTTGTTTGTGCAATAGTTGGGTTTGATTTTCCACTTCATGTTTTTATTCATCCAACACAAGATTTTATTGGTCCAAGCTAACGAACAAAACTAAATGAAAAACTTCACTTATGAGTGAAAGCTTAGTAAAATCCTCAATATTTTTCCAGAATCACAATCTTCATTTTGTATCTCATAGTTATTTCACAACATTCTAAACAAATTTCTACGTATAATATTAAATATCAGGTTCCAATATGCAAAGAAAAGTTTTCAAAATATTTGTCTGTTGACTATTTCAAAAATCACCTGACCACGTAAAATTGTTTAATCAAAAAACTGATCGCACTATTTTATTCCCCTCGTAAAATCACTTGTAAAAATGAATTTTTATTTATATTAATATCTTCATATAGCTTATGAGTACAGTACAGACTAATCTTAAATAATGTATATAATTTGTTGATTTTTTTGCAAAATAGTTTGTTCCACCCTGCAAACTATAACTGATATTATTCAATTATATTGATTTCAAATAAGCCACCTCGAAAAAATCTCGGTTGATTTGTAGATTGCCATAAATAAAGTAAATTCAATTACTAGTATTAGCTGGTGAAACGTAAGAACTCACTAGTCCACCGACTCTTTGTAATATAATTTATAATTTATATTCCCGCAACTAAAGTGCACGCGATATTGGCGGCCCCACTTTTTTCTATTATACTAGCATATATACACACACACACACACACACACACATATATATATATATATATATATTTACTTACAAGATAAATTGCTCCCTTATAGATTTTCAATTGACGTTCCGTAGGCTCGCTTAATGCACGTAAAACATCTTTTAATGTGGACCCGCCCATGCGTATTTGTACATTTGTGCGGAAAATCACGATGCCACGTGACCCAGTTTCGTCTATTGACAATCACAAAAAAGGAGTATCCGTAACAAAAGCTAAGCATGCATTATGCAAGCTCGATAAAATCACATTAAAATATTTACTGCTCCGTAAAATCATTAAATTCTCCCGATTAGAAACTTGAAGTCTTTTTTGTTGTTGTTTTTGCTGGTGTAAACAAAAATGGGAAATTTGAAAACGAGTAAATATGTTCTTATTTATGAATCATAAATTTTCTTTCCATAAATTTTCATTTTTATGGCTCCTACAACTTTGTTGTTCGATATTAAGCAAATTTTTTTTAATATCTTCTTTACGATAGCCGCACGCAAATTTCAATATATGACGGCCGATTATCGTAAAATATGATTTTACAAGACTTAGCTATAGTAATTTACTTTATTTGTTCCTTTTTTTCACTAAGTAAATATATTTTCTAAAAAACAACAAACATAAGAACAAGAAAAAAGTTAATACCTAAATAGATTAGGCTTAAATGAATAAACTCCATGCAAACGAGCAATGAAATCCAGAAAGAGGGCTATAATTAATTTTGCATCTGTAATTAGAACAAGTTTTTGCAGTCATTTATCGAGTAATGAAATACGCGATTTTTGTTCTCAGAAAAGTGAAAAAGTCTGATAAAAAATGATTGATTCTCCGTCAATTAACTTTTTTTTTCTCTCCCTCTACACACAGTGGTCAAACAGAGTCGTAAAAATTTTGTGATTGCATGACGTAGAGCCGCATTTTAAGATTTATGGTGGCTTCACATGCCACCTGCAAATGCTAATTTTTTTTGTGCTGCTATTAAGAAAATGTTCATTTCTTTTGTTCATTCATTATTATAATATTTAAAGAGTTAATTTTTGGCACTGCGTCTAAATGTACAAGTATTATATCACGTAAAGCGAATCTAATAATAAGTTAAGCTATAACCCTGTTAATAACTAATCGTAGTTAGTAAAGTTCGTTGCATCGCACGTATTTGCTTTTGTCCAAAAATAATGTTATTTATTTCCTCTCGGACGTGTCCGGAGCAAGGTGGCTCCAAATAATTTGTTCGAATGCAACAGTGCTATTCGGCTATCTGATTTTGACTGGACGACTAAAAGTTGGCTTCTTGCCATTGGTCTATCAGCGTAATTATTTTTGTGTCAAGCTTACACGACCTCGCCGCAGACAATATTATTTTTATACATATTCCCCAGATCTGAACAAATGCTTTAATTCCAATTTCTTGATTATTTTTGTTCTCAAAAAACTAATTTTTCACGACAAATCATACATGGTTTTCATTGTGACGACATTTGGGAGAAATTTATGAACTACAAAATCATTTTTTGTTTAATTATTTTTCAGTTGGCATCTTGTTCTGAAAAATATTTTTTTTTTTTTTTTTGAGTTTATCAGTTTTCAAAAGTTAAGAAATAGAAAATTTGTCTTATTTATTTAACGGAATACTAGATACAGACACATAAGAGTTAACATCTCACTCAAAGTTTCTATCATTTAAAGATAGAAGGCATGTTTTTGTTTCAACCTTTTTTGTCGGAGTATAAATTTCACGGTTATTAAATAATCATCGATTTACGGCAACGGTAAAAAGGTAAAGTCTGTTAACTGTAACACATGTTACGTGGGATTTGCTGAGTTCGTGTATTTCTTGCGTGCAGACCACGATCGTAATTCCTTAATACTCAATTGGCTCAACGACCACCTCACTTGGACCAATTTGATGTTAATAATTGGTCACCATATCGGCTTCTGTAAAAAAAAAATTATTTTAAAAACAAAAATTTATTTTATTGAAAAAAAACTCAATTTAAATTATACTTCTTTTTTGATTTTTATAATTGAATTATTTTAGCTTAAGTAAATTTGCCAAGTGTCCTAATTAGTGACCGGTTTGGTTTAGTCAAAATAAATAGTTTAAAAAATATTAGTTTTAATTTGTTAAAAATTGATTTTGTATTAAATAGAAAGAACAATTGATCACTAATTAGGACATTGACCATATAATGTAAATGAATGAAATATTTTATTTTGATAAGAAGATAAACTTATTCTATGAAATATAACTTAATTATTATGAATAATGTGTACACGAGTATTAATAATTATAAATTTATCACTATAAAATCTATCAATCACACACAAAAATAATTATCAAACTTTTTGGTAATTAATTTTCAATAATACTATCTTAGCATTGATTTATTGAAGCTGATGATAAATTATTATTGTGTCTGATTTCGCTGCTGCTCATACGAGCAAACAAGTAAAATCCACCACCGATTTAAACAAAACCTCAGTCATTAGAGTAATGTTAAAGCTATTAATACTGTGTAATCAATTATCTTTATTATCAATTCAAGTTCATCAGTGACTATTTTATCAATTTTTTTCTGCAAAAGTTAACGAAAAATAAATTATATGCAGGTTGCTTTTTTAATAAACATAAAAGTACTTGTCCTGATGATTTACAAATTGTATAAGTTTTTCAACATGTCATATTTTGAAACAAAAATGTTCATTTCCTTGAGAATGTCACTGACATCCATATGCTCCGGAGATGAGACGAAGTTTCAAAATTTATTAGTCTTCACGTAGCAAACTAAACACACTGATTTCTTAGTGCAATTTCATGATAAAAAATAAAAGAACAAAAATGTTTTCAAACTTATTTTTTTCGAACTTGATTTTTTTCAAGCTCTAAACTTTATTTGTCGGTCAAATCAAAGCCTGCTTTCAAAATTTCAACTGGAAAGCTCGAAATTGTTCGAAAGTTTAAAAAGTCAATAGCAAATAATTCCCTGTAAACTGTTGAAAGGCAACGAAAACTTTGATGGATTTTGTCATCGCATTCCGAACTTGTATTTCCACTTTGAGATTAAATTATTACAATGATTGTGAGACGGTGTAGTCTTTTTTTTCTCGAACAAAAGCACAAAAGTTGACGTTACAGAATGAGTAAACGATCAGTCGCCTTCTGTTGTAAACGAGGAAACCGCTATCCTATTGTGATTGGGCTTTTCTCTCGGGCAAAAGTTTTAATTATATATCACTGTGGATGCAGGCAGCGCTTTATTATAAGTTCGCGTTAGAATATCGTAAACATCGTTCAGACGATCAAGAATTTCCAACAGTGAGAATAAGTAGTGCTACAAAGACTGTTTAAACTTTGTTGTCGGCAAACTTTAGCGAGTTGCCACTCGTTTACAACATCGTAACCATTACTGCTAAAAACATAAAGACAAACAAAAAAAACTTGATATCAGCTAATAATACATTTTTTTGAAGAAAATTGTCAACCTTAGCATTTTGCAATTTTATATAAATATCTTATTTTTCGTGATTTGATCATGCAGCCTTCTGATCAATATTGTGAAATTTAACATTTTGAAAATATCGAAGCTTGAAATTCAAAGCAACAATTGTCAGAATGAATTTGATTCTAGACTTAGTGTGTCAGGTGAAATAAAACAAATCGATCACAAGATATATTCTTTGGCTGACTTCAAAGCAAACAATAAGTTATAAAATATTTTTTCCAAGGAGATTTAGAATTAGAGTGAGTCAGACATAAATTTGTCTTGTCTTCTGTTAAGGCAAATTTGCAGAACGCGAAATCCGCAATGTGACGTTTAAGATGTTAAGACGTTTAAAGTTGGCCATATTTTTCAGCAGAATAAGTGCTAATGCGCTGACGTGCAGCATGACACAGCTGAATGGAAAATCCACCTCTTTTTTTTCAGCAACGGAAAGGTAGTCCCTGTATTTTTAAAGCCAGCCAC
Source organism: Idris sp. 1 HC-2018 (assembly GCA_022817325.1). Classification (NCBI taxonomy): domain Eukaryota; kingdom Metazoa; phylum Arthropoda; class Insecta; order Hymenoptera; family Scelionidae; genus Idris; species Idris sp. 1 HC-2018. Next base: position 46,725 of record JABFPM010000040.1, read on the forward strand.
GGGTAAAAGGGGCAACGATAAATTTATTCCTCCGCTGGGTGTATTTTGTACAAAATAAGGCGGCTCTCGTGGTGCAGGCTGTAAATCTATTCGGGCCGGGTCGTTAAAAATTTGTCGAAGAAACGAATGAGAATTGCTGTTTAAAAACATTATTTTGGTATCAAATTAATTTTTTTCAGATGTTGATTTTCTTTTTTAAACATTAAATTACATTATTGAATAACAAATGTATATGTAGCTTGTCGATTAAAATGTGTGTTGAAATAACACTTGGATATTAAGAAAATAAGAATACTTTTATATTCTGTAATACGTTGTCTTTAGAAAACTTTTCTTTTTTTTTTAAACACATCAGAAAGTAAATTGTATTAAACCACATAATTGAAGAAATTCAATTTCCTATAGTAAGCCCCACTTATATTTTTGAAACTCTTCGTATTTTTGAACTTTCCATTAATTTATCTTATAAAGATAACACTTGCAATTCCTTCTCGTGGTTGTACTTTTCCTTCGAGAAAGTTAAAGTTATCGAGATAAATAGGATTAGCTGGAATCGTGACCAGCGACTCGTCTCGAAGGAATCCGTCTCCAAGCTGTTGGCTTTTTAGTGTCCATTACCGTGAGACTTGCGCAGATGAGAAGAACATGCTCAAATAATAATCATTCCCAACATGGTTAAAACTTGAATAAGAAGAAAAAAAGATAATGTACAAAAGTAAATTGTGATAAAGTTGATGGTGATAAAAAAGTTTATTTTAAGGAGATACAGTCAGGACAGGAAATCTTTTCTATGTTAAACATGGATAAGATGCCAACTGTTTAACGAAAAAACAAATATTTGATATCTATTTTAAATATTTTGTTTTAGTCAATTGTTAATGCAAAGTTTTCAGAATGATTTAAAAGTTTGTAAATTAAATTTTGCCAACTTATAATGCATTTTCTCTGCGATCTACATTGAATCTAACCTCCTTCAGTTTTTGTTTTATTTTATACTTTATGAAAAATCAATCAAATTGAACGAAAATCTTGAATAACCAAAATACTGCAAAAACTTTATCTGAAAATTTATTAATTAAACTTTTTTATAGCACCAAATTGTGACCGTACGATATTGTATAAATCTTTAATTAATGTTAAAATATAATTTTAAAATAAAAATATAATATTTCGATAACATTATAAAAATAAGCTTCGAATATTTTATGAGCACTTGAAGTGGGCATATCATATTCTCAAAACATTTCTGGGTTATTGTATAATACTTTTAAATTGTTATTTTAATTATTTTTGTAAGATAACATCAGTGTTTTTAGAACATTCTGATAATATTATGTACCCATAGTGCTTGACTATAAATTTTGTATGATTATTAACAAAGTATTTTTATGATTAATAAATATGTAAAACAAGGGCAAATTTAATAACTTTTTTTTAAAAAATAAGAGGGTAAAAATAAAAGGGAAGAGATGCACTCCTACTGAGTTTTACTACTGATATTTAATTAAGTTTTACTGTTTAGACATTTTTTATGTTAAATTATTCATCATGAATTGTTAACAGCATTAATTCCCCAAAATTCAGCAATAAATCTAAACCAAGATTGTGTTTTGCATTTGCAGGAACAGTTGATACGTGTTCATAATGCCGTCTTGCGTACGAAATTCTTAGTAGATTTACAAGCAGATTTATGAATTTTTCATTTCTGCTCCACCTAACAACATCGTACGTAACTGCATCCGTCACAGAAGCAGCTGTACACGTAAAACAGCCACT
>JABFPM010000041.1:0-33270 GCA_022817325.1 Idris sp. 1 HC-2018
CTATAAAAAATTAAAAAAAAATCACAAAAACAAAAATAAACAATAATAACTAATTTTCTTTTCCACCCTATAACGTTTTATGGGGTGAATACAATATTTGAAAATTTGCCGTTTTCATTTTCAGACTATACACATGTGAAAAATATAAAGAAAATATGTTTTTCATGGCCAGATTTAATTCGGGTCTGAAAGAGTGAAATTAAAATTTATATTTATTTTGATAAAAGAACTGTACTTCGAATATGATACACAACATTTTGTTAAATGTTTTTTGCTTTTCGTAACCTTATGAATATTCTATTTTAAAGGTAATAAGATTGTAAAAAAAATAAAGCATGAAAATGTAATTTCAATATTATACAAAAACTTTCTTTTTTCAGTCATGTTTAATTATCAAAGCAAAATTTAATTAATAACACCAAAATTTCGGTATTTCGATTTTAATAATTTTTTAATTTTAGAGTACTTATGTAGCAAACATAATTAAATATTTCATGACAATGTAATTTGATAAGTACAAAATTAAATTGTAGCAACTTTTTAAAATATAAAATAGTATATTTATATATACATTTTACTGTTAACTTATATTTGCCTAAAGATAAAATTTAGACAAAATGTAAATTAAGTTATTTCGAGAAGAATATTATAATAAATATTTTTAACAGGATTGATAGGTAAAATCCAAGTTTTCTTTATTTTCGTTTTTGAACAAATGAAATTAAAATCTTATCAGAGTTTTTTCTTATTATAGCTGAATAAAATTTATCTTCAAACTAACTTAAGTTGACAGGAAATCATAAACATAAAAAATATTTTTTTATATGATAAAAAATTAAAGCCTTTTGAATTTTCATCTGTCACAAATACCAAATTAAAAAAATAGTCAAAAATATTAATTTTTAATGTTTTCTTACCATTTTGGCAGCTGGATGGACTACATTCATTTCTTTCAAAATTGTTGCTCCGTCATTTGTGATCGTAACTTCTCCATTTGAGGCTTGGATCTAAAAATATTTTAAAAAATATTAATTTTATTTGTAAAAAAATATTCATTAACAATTTTAAAATATTAATAAAAATACCATTTTGTCCATGCCTCGGGGTCCCAAACTTGTACGAATAGCATCGCAAACAGCTAAAAAAATTAACACACAAATAAACAAATATTAAATTTCCAAACTAAAAATCATAAATACAAACAATTTTTCAACAATTTCAGTGAAAATTAAAAAGTCATTTCGGAGCAACAATCATGACCATACAAGGAAACGTTTTGTCGCGTCGCAGGATCGTTCTAACCTCACTTTTTTGATTCGCCGAAAATTCGCAAAAATTGAGTAAAATTCCAGAAAAAACAGGAAAATACTCTGTTTAACAAAAATGTGATACACACCTTTTGCTGCTCTGATATTTGAGCTGCGAATATCCGCAGGTTTGCTTTTGTCTTTGTAAGCTGCATGAGACATTTTGCCGTCAGTGCCTGACATTGCCGTCATTGTATGCAAAAAACCGTTAGATTCTCAAAAATCAACAACTTACGAAATTCAGATCACTTTTTTTGGTCAAAATCAACTGATTTTTCGTGTTTTTGTATTTATTAATTAATTACAAAATTCAATACGATCACGCGGAACTTTTGAGCGATCCGGAATTCGGTGTTACGATTGACGCCTGTAGGCGGCGCCGCAAAAGAGCGGAAATTCAAAAGAAAATCACACGGATTTAAAAAGTTGATTTTCAATTTTTCAAACTACTTTTTCAGTATCAATTTTATATATATATATATTCATAAAAAATTTAAATGACGTTAATTATGTATTGAAATAACAATTGAAATTAAGGTAAAAAAAAATTATGCTTTTTAACTGTTTTTGATCATTTTTTTGAAAAAGGTGAGGTTTTTCAGGTTCGATTTTTGTATGAAAATTTAACCTAAAAATTTATTTTTAGAAAATGGATTCAAAAATACTGTTGCCAGGCAAACGCAAAAGAAGTCGAGTCAGAAATTCGGAGTTTGGTCCAAAAAAGCGAGCCAAAACTGCGACAATTTCGGCGGCTGTGATAAACACCCGGTCTGTGACGAGAAAATTTTTTAATGTCGGAGCTGTTCTGGAAACTCCTACGCGTTTTGATGAAAGTCAGTGGAAACCTTGGCCGGCACATGGAATGAACGAACGACCAGTTTGGCACCCAAAAGTATTTTTTTTTTCATTATTCTTTTAAACAAAGTTAATTTTTATTTCAACAATAATGAAAATTTATAATCAGGCTTTGCACCAAATTCTATAAATAGTAATTTAAGAAAAATCAATGTCAAGAATTTGTTTGACAAATTAAGGAGCTTAGATTCAAAAGTAGTTAATTCTAACAAAATAAAAACTCGGAATATTTTGAGAAACAAATCTTTTCGTCATTTTCTGTGTATTTACAAAGTTTCAGGTCACAAAATCTTTGTTGCTCAATTTTTCTCAGAAGTGGTAAATTTGTTATTTCATTATAATTCAAAACTGGTCCAATTATTTAGTTTACAAATCGGCAAAATCGTTCAACTTAATCAAAGTTTCGAATTATTGTCTAGTTTTCACATTCATTTAAATACAATCATTAAATGACGAAACTTGTAATGATAAATCATTCATTTTCAAAATCATAAAGTCCATTGTTTTCGGATCAAAAATGGTCAAGTCCATATAATTAGTTTCAAAAACGGCTAAGTCCAACCTTTTGTATTTAAAAATCGATTAATTAATATTAATATAAAAAGTTGCTAACAATTGATATGCAAATTTGCAATCCTATAACAATTATAACTACTATTTTATTTAATTTTCTCTTCAAATACTAATTCAAATTTTGGAATTTGAATTTTTTTGCATATTTTCATTCAATTTTGAATAGATCATAGAAAACAAATTGACATTTTATTATTGACATATTTATTTATTATAACATCGATATTAAATTAATTTTTCTGGTGTAAAAATTATATTTTCTCGTAAATATAAGTATAATGAAGCATTTTCAATAATAATAAATGCTTATTTCTCAATGTTTTTATGTATTAATAAACAAGCGAGTACCTTATTTTGTACATCGTGACTCAAAATTTGCTCAAGACTAAAGTTCTCAACTTTGAAAGTTCAACGAATTTGAGACCCTGAAAACTAAAACTGATTTGAATAAATATTTGTAATATCACCTAAAATTGCTCGTTCCTTGTACAAATTTACAGGAATGCTATCTAGCAACAAATATACAACATTTAAATTTATTGTAATGTGGAGCAAATTAGGAAACTTTTTGAAAACTTTTTGATATAATTTCTAAAATGCTTATGTTTTTGCAACTTTTTAATTGTCTTTTTTTGTGCCCATAGCGTTTAAATTTTACAATATGGCATACTTTTTAAAATACATATAACAATATTATTTATTCAATGAAAATCACCTGGTTTTTGTACATTAAGTAATATTATTGAACGTATTCTAATTTTTTAACACGAATCATGAATATAAATATAAATTGACAATAAAGAATCATCTTAAAACTTATAAAAATGTAAAATATTAGAAAATACAATTGTTTTGTGTAGAAACAATTTAATACAGATTATTAAATGAATGTTAGATTATTATTATTATTAATGTAGAAAAACTTTATTCAAGTCGTCATGCATATTATAATGTAAAAAAAATTCCTTAGTAGCATAAACAAACATATTATTTTAAACATTCTTTGAGTTAAATTCTTTAATATAAGAGAACTTGAACGAAACTTCAAACGTCATAATTTAAAACTTCATTTTATCCGTCTCTTCAACTTCGGATGAGGAATGTGTGACAGGATCTTAATCGATGTTGAAGTTCGACCTATCAAATTAAAGAGTGAACCTTCCTCTACAAAACTGTACTCTCTAAATTCGATTAAGTGAATATTCACTTATTAAATAAATTAATTTTCACTTTTTAATTTGTTTTTAAATATTGCGATTGTCAAAGAATTAAGGAAAAGAGAAAGGAAGGAAGGAATAAACAGGCTGTTTGTCCGATTTATACAATGTACCCCACCCCACCACACTCCCACACATTTCCGTTTCTTGCCAAGGAAACCACGAAAACTTTGACAAAGTGGCCGGGCAGCGAGAATCGAACTCGCTCCCTCCCGAGTATGAGTCAGGAACTGAGCGCACTATACCATACTCGCTCAATAATATTAAATGTAATTATGTTATACAAATATAACTTATTTTTTACTTTTTCAACGTGAAAATAACTTATTAATAAGTGTAAAACATGATCACTTAATAAACAAGTCAAATTGTCACTTATGCGAATTTAGAGAGTACTATAGACTTTTTGATCTCCATTAAAAGTTTGAAAAAACAGGCCTGTTTTGTTTGATTTTTGAAGATCAACAATTAAATTTAATTCAATTGTCATCATTTTGAAAGAAACAACAAATTAAAAATCTGTATTATAGTTTTGTAAAGGGGGATTAATCTTTTTATTTGCGACTTTGAACTTTAAAATCGTTTGAAATCTTGTCACACAGAAGACTATATCTGTGCACATTTTCATTCAAAATTAGATAGATTTGTCAAAACTAACGATTTTAGCCATTCTCGTGAAAGGTTCCCTTAAATATAGTATAATTACATTAATATAATAATTTTAGGCAGGACTTGCATCTGAATATTTGGGGAAGTCTTACGTAACTTTGGACGAAACTTATCACGAAATCCTCAGTGACAGTAACTCAAAAGAAAAAATGTTAGTGGCACACAGTAATCCTCGTAAAATAAAATCAAATTCACGAAAAAATGCGAAAATTGATGCTCACGTAAATCTGCATTGCGTTCTGGCGTACTGTACACATGTTTTGGATTTGGAAGCCAAAAACGAACAGAAGAATAAAGAAGCACCGGAAAATATTAACAACAATTCAGTTAATCCAGTGCGATACTGTTTGGTGGAGCAGAAAAATAAAATGGGTCAAGATGTTAAGATCAGAAATCCTCCGCTGACCAATATCTCGAATTTCAAAGAGGAACCGAGTCAAGTTTCGAATTATAAAAATCCGAACCCACGACAGATTTCGAAAAATAGAATGAATGTGGAGGTAAAATAGCTATTTTACATTTTTCAATTAACTTTTGAGTATTTTTCAATTTTTTTTATTTTTTAGTGGAATGCATCTTCATTTAACTCAAAAAATACAGCAATTATTATGATTAAAGAACCGGCAATGAGATCGGAAAAACGTCCAAGTCCGGGTGAAAAAAAAGTCAGTTTTAATAATTACAAAAACGAAGTTTTGGATTTGTCGAAAAGTGCGAACAAAAACGAACAGACATCTGTTGAAAAAGTTTCGACAGAAAACATAGTTAGTATAAAAAACAATTTTGTTAAAATAAAAATTAAAACTTATTCGTCTTGTTTGTAATTTTGATTAGGAAAATACTGAGGAACTTTTGGAACTGCTGGAACGTATAGCAGTTACTTATTGTGTCCTTAATGGAGTTCACCAAGATGACTTGGCTGATTATATTGATACTTTGGATGGAAAACATAACACTGAATGGATGGAACAATCTTATCTAAATTTATCAAATTTAATATAAATTACGACATTATTATTATAAGCATTAAATTGAATTATGATTGCACTTAATTTAAAACGAAGCTTTATAATTTGAATATAATTATAATAGTTAGACTAAGTATAAAATTCATTTATAAGTAAACAAATTTGACTTTTAAATTGATTTATATACATATATATATATATTTTTGCTTCGAATAAATATTGTTTTGCAATTATTATTTGTGATGCAGGAAATAAAAAATAAACAACAGTATATATTTCTGGCTTATTTATTTTTACAGTTATATTTTGATATACAATACTTGTCAAACTGACACAATTATAAGAGATTATTTCAAACAATTCAAGTGTCCTGCAGAAGCACAAACTCACAATAAGAATTAATAGGAAGATAGAAAATATCAATTATATAACTGCACAAAATTGTAGACATATTTTGTTGTTGAAAATTATACTCCATTTTTAGTTAAAGTTAAAAATGTCCAACAATTTAGCAGAATCAAAAATGATTAATAATTACAATAATTGTGAGTAACAATAAAACTTGAAATGTGCTATTGAAAAAGTAAAACTATATTGCATTTTTGTGTTCTTTTGTCTCAAACAGTTTTAAAAAGACATTAGTTTTAACAAAAATATGATATGTAGAATAAAATACAATGTTCTTTGTTTTACTTCTATCAAACAAAAGTTAACAAAATTGTAATACACTTGCTATTATAGACAATTGTATATATTTTTACTAAATATAAATTATACTATACTCTATAATATTGTTAAACTGACACTATTTTCTATATGACACAATTATTTTCTAAATTAATAGTTTAAATCAAACAATAAATTACAGTCAACAAAATTTACAATAATAAATTAAGTTTTTTTTTCATATTCGGAGAATGCTTTACAAATGGGTGCGAACCATATAAAGTTTTTTTTTTCTCGCTCATTACAAAAATACCATTACAGGATCACTTCTAAAAAAATTGTCTCATCTATGCACATGCAACTCATGTCTGATATTATATTATATAAATTTCCACAAAAAAACTCAGTATTATATATTTTGAAATACTTTTTTGGATTGTGGACGACTTTGTGAATTTGCAAAAAAATAAATAAATTTTAAAATATAATTTAAAATTTAAAAAAACTTTCTTTAAAACTTGAAGATAAATGCAAACATTTAAAGAAAATAGGATACACACTCATATATAAGTAATTAAGTATATTTTAGAAATATGTATCATTTTATAAATTAGCATCTACGTAACAATTTCTCTTTCTGTGAGAGTTTATTAATTGTAAAATAATGAAACGTAATTCATAATGAAGTTGTCTTCAAAGATAGACAGGTGATTTTTCTTTGCAAATCCTCAAGTCAGAAGATAGATGATTTCGCATTATACCATACGAAAGCAGTCCACGCAATAGCATTTCTACAAACACTTGTGTGTCATTGCCTCGAGGCGGCTCTCCAGCAAAAAGATTTGCTGACAAAATCTGACATCACCATTTCCTACGATTATTTAGAGTCAATAGTTATCTAAGATAAATAGACTAGGACATAGAAAATGACTTAAAATTTTTTCTTACAGTTTTTTTTGATTGGTTATACTTTAATGAGATATGTTCATATTTTAACGTTTTTCAGTTTATTTCCTCGAGGCAATTCAAATCTCCCGCCAAAAATTTATAAGAATTATCAAAATCTCAAGAAATCGCCCAATTGTCAAAAAATTGATTATATTTTCAAAAATCCCGTCAATTTTCAAGTTTTTCAAGATAAATAATGGTTAATTCTTGTATTAATATTAAAAGGCCGACTAGTCTTTGTTTATAGGGAATCCAGCAGAGAATCCAGTAGGTCCAACTGATTTTCGTCCCATCCAACGGTCGCGATGAGAAGTCCAGTCAAATCGTCCTCGCTCAGACTCACCTGTGTCGATTCTGGCACTTCTGACAGACTATCCGGTATGGGCGGAGACACGCTGCTGGGTGGCGTCTCGTACAGGCCCTTTTTAGGATTTATCGTAAGTATTTCATTCTGTTTTGCAGCTGGATTCACGACAACTGGCGCCAAAACCGTTTTCATGGTACGTCGACTTCGGCGAACCGAAGAGGCTCGTCGTCTCGTACGTTTTCCTTCCTCAAATCTTTCCAAGTCCAATTTCCAAAAACCACCCTTCCCAGGCTCATTTTTCGATCGTGGCAATTTGATGAAACATTTATTCAACGACAAGTTGTGTCGAATTGAATTCTGAGACACAATAATAAGTGAGTATCTTTTAACCTAAAATTATTATTGGTTTTAAAATAAATGTTGAATATTCGTACCTGCCAAGCTGGATCTGCGTGTTTATAATACATGAAGTTCTCCCGAATCCAGGCATAAATATTGGACAAAGTGAGTTTATTATTGTTGGCGCGCATGGCTAAACAAATAAGGGTAGCGTAAGAATATGGAGGTTTTGCATCTGCATTGTTACGGTACTTATCAGCGTATGATGCCAGATCTGTAAATTCAAAATGTAAGTATAAATGTTGCTTTGTTTTTTTTTCTTGATAATGAGATTTAAAATTGTGCTTACCTAATTCAGCTTTGAGCAACGGAGACACTTTTTTTGGCGGACAACGAGCGACTGGGGGTGGAGAAGGAGAACATGGAGGCGTTGGCAAGCTTGAGGCACTGGTAATGTCAAGCGACTGCAACCAGGAAAGACTCGTTAATTCCGCCTCCTCGGAACTGCTGTGATCGGTTTCCATGCTTTCTTCGACGACAGACAGAATCCTGTTGAAGGGCTTATTAGTATCAGCCATCTCCATCTTTGTATTCAATCTTCGTCATCACACATAGATCTTGCTCAATAACCATGTAATGTTTCTTGGAAATGTGGTCACCTTAAACTACAAGATTCAAACTGGGGTTACCTAAAATTATTAGATTTAAGTTGGGGTTACCTAAAACTATTAGATTAAAGTTACGGTTATCTGAAATTAATATATATTATATATATATATCAAATTTATTTTTATTTCTAATGAAAATGAAATATTAAATTTATAAAAGACCAATTTTATCTGTGATTATAAGCAGGAATAAATGACCAAAATTTTGGTCATATATTGTTTACTTTTTGCACATTCAGAAATACATCTTATACATATGCACAAATTTGGATAATTATGTTTGCGATATACGGTATAAATGGGCTTGGTCAAAAACTGTATTTTTTCTTATGCGGTCCGTACATGTTTCATTTTCATTCGAGAAGCTTATCATGCATGAATAATTAAAAACAGCGAGATTATAAATCAATTATTAAAATGTCTTTTAATGATTACAATAGTCTTAAAAATGTCTTATGCACTTGGTCTATTAAACAATACATTAGATAATATAAGTACCAAAGAAAGTTGCAAGCATTTTAGTAACGAACTAGTTTTACATTGTATTTGATAAACTATATACATATTATATATCAGATTTATTTATATCTAAAATATACTTTTAAAAGAAATTTCAAGTTTGTACAATCTCCAATATTAAAATATCAACTATATATACATATATATATTATAAATTTTATTTATATAATATTATTTTATATAAATAAAATTATTTATTATTTTTATTTTAATAATTCTTAAATAGAAATACAACTTTTTATCTATGAAGAAAAATAAATCTGAAGTGAGTGAAAACAATATACACACAAACTATAAACGTGATTTTAAGTTGGGGAAGGTGAAAATTATCTTTTATCTCCCCCGAAATCTAAATTTCGTTGTAAAATAGTTTTCAATCAAATGACAATTTTTTCAAGTCTATTCGGCATTTATTATTTACAAAATAATACACTTTTTCAATAACATTACGTAAAGTAAATTAGCCGGAGTAAATAGAAATTAGAACAAAGAGGAAAAAACTGTTTTTATCCTAATCAAATAAAAAACTAGCACGAGCATTATTATTCTATTTTAAAAAAATCTATCACTTATAAGTGCTTCATATTAATAAACATGACAGCGATCGAAACAAAAAAAGTCGATAAATTTTTACGCCAAACGGTAGCTGTAATCTTTCCCGCATAAAACGCACAAGAGCGGCCATTGCGTCAAGTTGCGTTTGTTGGACCGTTGTATATATATGCTTCAGATATGCGTAACAGCGTCCCTTGCGTACGATGCAAGCAGATAATAGTAACTTATATATGAAAACTCATTGCGTGCAAATGTTATTCACGTATAACACGTGTACGTAATTATCCATTGGCAAACACCTGGCTGCAGTTTATAAAAATAAGATAACGCAAGATGATCGCTTTATTTCAATATTACAATAACCGAGTTTTTAATGTTTGAGCTGAGGTAGACATGCAAATAGACATTTAGATTAAAATATTTATAAGGGCTGAGAATTCGAGGAAATTCCAAATTTTCTATCCAAAGCTTATTTCGATATAGTTTAAAAGGATATCAGAGAAGGTCATCTTCTAATATATCTGAAGTAAGATCGAAGATAGTCTGAATTTTCAGGGATATTTTTGGAAATTTCTCTCATTCTCAGCCTACTAGTGTCCGTTGCAAAATTGATCGACACGCCTTCGGACATATTGCTTCTCGGTCCACTTACGGTCCGAAACGAGTTAATTTCAATTTACCCCTTTTGCATTGGCGTCACCATTCCAATCGATACACAATCGATCGATAAAAAAAAGAATTTAAGCGTCACCGTGTTCACCAAAACCTGCTGGTCCACTGGACCAAACACACAAAGAACACACAAAACTGGTTTCAATACCTGGATCTCTCTGCAGGGACAATTAGGGTCACTTTTGGTCAGAAAATTGTCATTGAAATTGCGTCTCGCGATGAATTGTGAACCGAGGAACGGGGAATTATTGCGACGTATGACGTGGTGTGTAAAGAACAACCGGCATTTGAGTATAACGTCGTATGACTAGAAGGTACTGGCGGATAAGAGGGAGGAAAGGCTGTTGGTGCTTAGGGTATGGAATACCTGCCTACCATCCAACCACCTACCGAGTCGCCCTGTTGGTGCGCGTGCGGCGACAGGTGCTCCGGCTTCTTTTGCAGGTGGACCATACGGCTGACTGACCGACCTCACCAGCCAACCGACCAATCAAGCTACCCTCGCGCCAGCAACCCTCTCTATTCGCACAGCTTGCGAGTGCAATAAAATTGACGGTTTTAGAATTGTTTTTGGATGAAATACATGATTAATGTCTTTGTGAGGATAAAGATGCGTTTATTTTACCCTAAATAATTATACGCTAGGATTTGAAATGCGAAATATAATCTGCAATAGAATTGTACCTATTTTGGAAATTCAAATTAGGGCTTATTCTATCCATAATTTTGGATTTAAAAAATATCTTAGTTTATAGTTCTGTTGGATATTCAGATAAACTTAAGAGAAGGACTTTTCAGATTTTGAACATCTAATATTTGAGAATAAAATGTGCGAAACTTAATTTCTTGCAGCAAATAATTTTTGGTCATTGATGTTTGAGTAGGGTATTGTTAAAAAGAACCCAAGACCCATTTTAATGCTTTTACAAAAATTAACTATGGTTTCTTTCTAGATATCTTAAAAAATTAATTTCGAAAGACAAATTGTAGAATCAAAATTAAAAGAAAATCTAGTTTTTTTTTCTAATTTCAACTAAAATTTAAGCAAATCAAATTTGAAATAAAAAAAAACTTAATCAAATTTTTTAAGTTTTTAAAAAAATGTCACGACACAAGTTAAAACCGTTATGTACACTTAATTATTGCAAGAGTTGAAGGTACTGATAAAGGATATTTTGCTAGCTTGATGAACAAGTTTTTTTATCACCCTGCTAGAAAAGATTAAAAAATACACTGTGAATTTGTCTTTTGTAAATGAATTGGTTTGAAATAAGCTCAAAAAAGTTTTTTCATGTATGCCTAAAAACGTGATTTGTCTCTTAGAAATGTCACAAACTAATTAGAAGATTATTTATTGAATTTCTTTTACAAGTATTGCATACTCATTTACAAGATCAAATTATTATTCTTTTTTTTGCGTCGTGGAATACGTCATATGAGATGCGCAATATCTTCATTACATAATAGTTGCAATAAAAACGAATTTACAATCAAAAGCGACATCTACGACACTAAAATATTTACTAATCTATTCCTGTTTGTATAATTTGATTATAGATTTTTGGTATAATTAGTAGTTTCCCTTTTTTCACATAGTAAGTTCATCACCTGTTCTTCTAGTTTTGCACCCTTAGTTTTAAATTTCTGTTCTACAATTAAAATACAAATTAGTTTTAACAGAATCTAAAATAGAATTTTGTAAAACCTAAAAAAAAAAGTTTTTATTTAATAAAAAGCCTAAAACATAATTCAGATGAAGGAATATTGTTATTTTAAAATTAATTGATAAAAAAACGCTATACATCTGTCCGAAAAAAAAATTACGGCACATGTCGCAGGTCACGCGAATTCAGGGGAGGTTTTTGAGGTCCCAGATGATGCGGTACCAAGTCCGTCGTAGGCAAAAGTCCAGGGGCTTGAAGCAACCTGCCGATCAATAGTCTCCTGGGAACATCCGTCCGTCCCCCTGCTGCATGTCTCGGTGTAGGTGGCGGCAGCAGCACAACCAGTACCAGCAGCACCTGCCACCCTACGTGGCCATCCGACCCCTACGTCACTTCAACCGTGACTCACACCAGCTATAGGCTAACTCAATGATACCCTTGCCCTCCTTGTCTCACCCACTTTCCTCCTCTATAATTCTGTCTTCGTTGTACTCGTGGTCTATATGCAAAAGAAAATTGCCCTCCATCGACTTTCAGTTGCAGCGCCAGTAGTATTTGTTCACTCATCCAAGTTTTTTTTCTTTTCGATCAAGTGGTGCTTTGAATTTTGTTATCACAAAAAAGAAAATATAAGTGAATAAATTGGTATAAATTATTTGTAATGTCGGTAATTTTAAAGCCCAATTAATTAAAGCCAGAAGTAATAACTAATTAAAACTAAAAGTTTAATAATCTAAGCAACAAATCACAGCGGTTTAATTTATTACGAGAATAAGTATATATAATTATCAAGTTTCGTATGATAACTGTTTATTCAATTAAACGATAAATCAAATTCACTCGGTTTATATAAGATTGCATTCCATAATTTCTAATTACAAGAAAACCTATGGAAGTGTCATACGCCGATTAAGTTGAAACTCGGCATGAAGGTACATTTTGTAGTCTCAAATCAAAAAATGATTTCCATTTGGATCTATAAATGGTTTATAAAATATAACGATGCTTCTTTTTATTGTGATTTTTACTTTTTTAAGCTGTAATATTAAAAATATTGTTTTTTATTAATGTCTCTATTTGTGCAGTAGCTTGCAGAAAAATTCGAAATTTCAAGTGCAAGTCTTTCGCCAAAATGCTAACTTGAACATTAAAACTAATTCTGCTAATTCCTGGAAAAACCGGATAAGTCTACTTATTTTAAAATCGAGAAAAATCCAAGTTTGGAAATTTCAATGTATTCATATAAGTGATAAAATAATTATTTTATCAGACCACATACGTGAAATAATGTTAAAATTAAAAGTTATATGATATTAAAGTACCCACTAAACTCCACAATTCCCGATAAAACCGAGTAAGTCCATTAATTTACTATAAATTTACTGAAAAAACCTGGCGCGTCCCAATACCTTTTATTGAAATTGATTTTTTTTTGTTTTTAACAAAGGTTTTCTTGTAAACTTGTATGAAAATGTGAAACACTGGAAGATCGAAAGAGCCCAAAAAATTTTTTTTGTTCACTTATATGAATAAATTGAAATGCCAAAATTCAGAATGGATTTTTCTCGATTTTAATAAAAGTAGACTATTCCGGTTTTTCCAGGAAGTCGCAGAATTAGTTTTAATGTTTAAGTTAGCATTTTGGCGAAAAACTTGCACTTGAAATTTCCAATTTTTCTGCAAGTTTCTGCACAGAGATTTTAATAAAAAACAATATTTTTAATATTACAACTTAAAAAAGTAAAAATCACAATAAAAAGAAACATCGTTATATTTTATAAACCATTTATAGGCCCAAATGGAAATCATATTTTGATTTGAGACTACAAAATATACCTTCATGCCGAGTTTCAGTTTAATTGGCTTATGACACTTCCGCAAGTTTACTTGTTAGAAGAACAAAAATTGTTACTCTTGAAAGACAAGTCGTGTAATGCAAATCCCACGACCTTTACATTGAAAAATGATAATCACAAATTTTCGATTTCAAATGTAACTTCTTTTCTCTTTTGCAAGTGGCATTTCAATTTTCAACGTTAAATTCTACTTCATTACTTACGCCGCACGTCAATATAAATTGACCAAGAGAAATCTCTTTCGGTGCACATGAATTATACACCGAAAGCTTGCTGCCACGATGAGTGCTGCTTTTCTCATAACTCTGATATTATATTGCAGTTTGGCCTATAAATAGTGCAAGTCAATATTCATCATACGAAAACATCAAGTCTTTCTTCGAGTATGCTCATTTATGAAAGAGATTATATCTTCATTAGTTCGATATCAATATGTAAAAAGTTGTTAATTATTTTTTATTTTTATTTAAATTTTAGAATTAAATTTAATTTTGTTTTTCCCTAATTATTGATATATTATACTTATTAGTAAATGTTTAAGTAACTGGAAAGGAAAAGTAAAAGAAAAAAACACTTCAACTGTAGTTAACTTAATTGATAATTTTTAATAAAAATACTTATAGTATATACATTCAGTTCATAAAAATAAGAGCAACGAGGCACGGTATAAAAATTTTATCATGATTAAAATTCATGCAAGCGTCTTGATTACAGTTCTATGTACAAGGATTCAGTAAATATCGAATACAAAATTTTATTTGTTCATAAAATGTTCTTACCGACTTCCAGTTTTAGAGCTTAGATACTTGCATCGTCTATAAAAAAAAGAAGAGGGGAAAAAAATATGTAATTATTTTCACCATTGAAAAAAAAATCAAGATGACTTTTCGAAATTCAAATTTGCACATTGTCACGAAATAAGCTACTTGTCAAAAATTATTCTTAAGATAGTCAAAAAAATATGTATAACTGAAATTTTATTATAAATTATTAACTCTTCTCTGATTGTGAAAATATGGAAATTTAAATTGGCATCTTGACGTTGTATTAAAAAAAATTGTATAACGCGTTACTTCGAATTTGCAAACTAAATATTGTTACAAAAAAAGGGTTAAAGAAATTTAAAAAATTGTATTTTGTTTAAAGGATACCAAAATATGTATAGTAACGCTTCTAAGCAACAATAACAGAAACTAGTTACTTCTTTTAAAATAACATAACTAGTTATATTTTTAACCCCTGTTGGACAACCAATTGGATAAAAATTCTAAGTATCTCTACACACCACCAAACAGGGCAATCGGTATTGTCAATTTTTGTCTAAATCTAAAAAAAATTATATACCAAAATCGTTAACAAAAATATTAAAATATTTTGAAAATTGATCAACAAAACCGACCGCCCAACTGACCTCTCGCTACCAAAACATCATCTTCGAGGACAAAACACAAACATTATTTCATTCTCTTTTCTTTCTTTTCTTTTTTTTTCTCGAGAAAAGTGAATTAAATGTTCTGATGGCTAATTGAATAAATACGTTCAAAGGACTTGGCAACAAATTTTGTTTGTTTCTTCTGCCAAATGTTTTGTATCTTCTGCATAATTTTGTTGTTTAGTTTAATTTCGAGTGAGCTTAGAGGATTCTTTATTTCCGGCTACGTGTTCCAGGTCCAAGGCCTCGTACTCCTCCGCGGGTCCGGCGTTGTCGTAATAAGCATAGTCATAGTCATTCTTCTTAGTTGACTTTGGCCTTGCTGTTGTGCCATCCGTAAATTTCACGGTTGTGGAGAAGGGCCTTGCAGATTCACTGACGTAAGTGGTGCCGCGAGCTGTGGTGCGGCTCTGAGTTGGCCTCCTAGTGTTGGCATCATAATCGTTTGCAGTGTAAGCTGATGTTGAGATAGCTCTCCTGAAAAAATGAGATGTTATCAAAAAACGCTTAATAATTACAAACAGAATCTTACAATTATAAGAGCCCCCTAGAAATTCGTAAAAAAGCCTAATAGTATCAAAATAAAACCTAATAACTTGTCCACACTTTCTATCAATTTAAATAATTTGTTTGTATAAAAAAGCACTAACCATGCCAACCTTTCTACTAAAATTGCAAAATATTTCTCACCTAGGTGCAGGAGTGGTCGACCTTGGTGATTCCGCCAGATGGTTAATGCTGGAAGGACTGAATCCAATTCCCGCGGAAGATCTTCCAAAATCATAATTACTGGTACTGGCTTCGTAGTACTTTCCAGATTTCTCGTAATTATTGTACTTAGTTGTTTTCTTTGGACTGTCAGTGGACTCGTAATAGCGTGACGATGGACTTTCAGTTCCGCGTTTGCTCGACTTGTCGACCTCGGTGGCCTTTTTGGTAACCGGACTGTAGGTGGTCGGGGAGTAATTATTCGCCAGGTGTCCACTAGAGTAATACTTAGATGTTGCGGTCTGGAATTTCGATGATGGCGCAGCACTCGACTTGAAACTGTTGCTGTCACTGTGGAAGCTGTCGTAGAACGAGGTTCCAACTGTCGTCGAAGGGTAGACTGTGCTGGAACCGCCTACCCGGGGAACATTATTGTAACTCCTCTGCTGGAAGCCGAACGGGAAGTAATTCGTTCCAGTAGCAGGCGCCACAGTGGTAGACTGGCTGTACTGCGAGAAGTTGTCGTTATTTTTATTTCCAGAGTAGGTAGAGGGTCTCGCCGTGGAAGAATAGGTATTCTGATTGAAGTTGTTGTTGTAGTTGGTGGAAACCTTCGCAGTGGTGGTTTCCTGATAGTTGCTGCTGGGTCTGTAGGTGGAGTAGCTGGTGTAGCTGGTGGTGGTAGGTCTTTGGGTGGTAGTCGTAGTGTACTCTTTAGTATAGGCGTTGTAATTGTGGTTGCTGTGTCTCTGGAAGGACTGGGTGGTGGTACTGGGTTTCACAGTGGTCGTGGAGAAGCTCCGCTGGTTGCTGCTGTAGTACTTGGTGGTTGGAGTCACAGTGGTCGAGGGTGTATAGTTCTCCTGGAACGGCTGCTTCCGGCTGACCTTTCTGATGCTCGAGGTCTTCTTCTTCGTGTCCTGACTGGAGTCCTGTCTATAAGACTTTTCTTCCTCGTAAGTCGTGTCCTTGCTGCTGCTCTTCCGGTTGTTGTTGTTGTTGTTGTAGTAGTTTCCGGTGTCCTTGAACGAGGTGGACACGCGGTTCACTGGCGAACGAACCGGGTCGTTGCTTTCGCTTCGCTGGAGGTGGTCCTGGGGCTCGGCGTCGCTGCGCAGGCTGTCGTAGTGGAGGGACTCGAGTCCAGAGCCAATCCGGTAAAGGTCGAAGTTGTCGCTCGCGTAGTAAAGCGTCGCGGCTTCGCAATCAACATCGTACCAATCGGCGCAGGTCTGACTCTCCTGGTCGAAAGCCGTGTCGTTCGGGCAGAGGAATCTATGGCGAAAGGCAAATGGTAAACGTAGGTGAAGCAGCGGCTACAAACTCCCTATTGGGATCATCTCATTATTTCTACATCATTATATTGCTTAACAAGCCTTGTAAGGGGGCAAATTGACATACGGGTGACATAATTAAACTCGCTGTAATTTCGATTTCTGATTATTAAAATTATGAAATGTTTCGAAGAATGCTCGTTTGAATGAAGTTAACGAGTTTTTTATTTTAGTTTATTATGTAACTTAGCTAGCAGTTTTAATTTATAACAAATAAGTATAATTTTGTCGTAGTACAAGTTAATTTCAATGAACAATACTGCCGTGTATATCTGAAATGTTTATCTATTACATCGATTTAAAGTATGCGTTTCGGTGAGTTTACATGAACAAGTTACGTGAACGTCAAATGGAGTGAACATTTCTAACACAATGAGAATAAGTTAGTTACAAATAAATTATTGCAATGATCAGTTAAATCTTCTTGATCTTTATGTAAAAGTTAGAAAATATTAGACGAAACATAGTGTATGCAAAATACTATGTTTGCAAGACAATTTTGCAAACATGGGTATATAAATAAAAAGGAAATATTTTGTCATTCAAGTTATTCGTACTAAACAAAAAATAACAAATAACAAATTGATTTTATACAATATTTGTCATAATAAACATTTATTTCAGTCTTTAACCTTTGCTAGGATTGCTTTGAAGCGACAAGCAACATATTTAATTTTCAATTTTTTTTTTTGTGTGTTACTTCAAACAAAGTAATAATAACTGCTTTAATGTTTATTACATATTTCGGTAAAAATAGATGTTGTAAAACGTCTGTGCATATTTTCATTCCCTAAAATATGAAATAAAGTCAAAACCGAAAAAAGGTTTCTTTTTATTTTTGCGTCATTTATGCAAAGCAATTACTTAATTTACATACACAAATCAAATGTTCGATGTAGAAAATGATTCAGTATCAAAAAGGTGTAATAATAATAGAACATTTTTATAATTGTTTGACTGTAAAAATGACTAGATTTGCATTGTTAAAGATCATTAACTCGAATATTTATTTAAGTTTAAATTACATGGACTTTTTGAGTTTGGACCTACCTATAGTCCTGAATGACTCCGGCAACCGACACGCAAACGTGGAAGAGTTGACAATCGGTTTCGGGGTCAGCGTAGTAGCTGCCCACAATTTTGTTGCGGCAACTAAAAGACGTGTCTGGCATGTACTGCTGGGAGTATCTTGGCGGAGGACGTTGCAGACAGAGAACGCAACTCCATAAGACTCCTGCAATCATTTAAATTCATTTTTCATCCTGTTAATTACTTTCGAAAAAAAATGTAAAAGGTCAACGAGTGAATCCTCTAGTCAGGTTTCACTTCAACCGTAAGTATATGTTATGCTGATTTTCCTTGACAGAACATTTTTGATCAGAAAATCCATATCGAATTCAAGACCTGTGGCCTGCGGTTCTTTCATGTTCATCATTTTTCCGGGATCAATTTTCACTTTGACGCAAAATTACTTTATTATTTCGAATGCAACATTATTTCTTTATTTTAAACACATTTAAAATACTTTCACGCAGTAAATTGTCCAAACATTTTTTTGGACATTTTTATGTGAAGAATGAAGTATGATATAAATTAGAAGAAAGTGTTAATTAATCGTTAATTTTAATTTTCTCCTCAACAGTGTTCTTAATTTATTGCTTTGCTCGATCTTTTTTATCCGGTATTCCCGAAGTGCGAAAACTTAAACGATTGCTCTTTACGGATCGCTGACCGTTTATAAATTCACTTTTCATTTTACGTTCCCCGTTGTTGAGCTCGGCGGAAAAACGTGCTTGTAATGTTTGTCCATGATTCACGCAACCGCTTTTACATTTATTATACTAACATAACATAACTGTTTTCATTGATTAGCAATTAATTAGCCGGATCGAGATCTGACATTTTATCAGTTTATGTGTCAATTATGGCCGTTTTACATTTCGGAATAGGTCTTTCGTTATGTAATCCCGTGTTTCCACATAAATAGTTGGTAAATTTTGCAGACGAAGAAAAAGACACAATTTATGGTGGATAATAAATTATATACCGTGACAAAGTCAATAATAATTAATGAAGTACTGCAATAATAATTGTTTTCCATAAAAATATCTTATCAACTTTAAAAATTAAACAAAATAAGTTCAATTTTTTTCAAAAAAAAAAAAAATTTCAAATATTTAGCAATTCTAATGAATAATTTAGCAAAACCTTACTTTGAGAAATTGTAGAATGTATATTTTATATAATAATTCATGTAATTTTGTGCAATCAGAATAAATTATGAAGTATTGTAAAATAATGATGAGTAATTTCTACAAATTTTTATGTTTTAACATAAAGTGACACATTAAATTCGATTACAAATTTCGAGACAATTTAAGTGGTGTAGAAACATTAATATAATGTTTCAAAATGTGTTGGATTTGATAGAATGTGTTGGAAGTGACGAAATGGAAGTACAATTAAAACAAAACGGATTTAACGTTAATAGAGTTAATGTTATCAAAACACTTGAAAATTCAAGGAGGTAAAACATATGATAAATTTTATTATTTCGTGAACAATTTTTTTTTGCACTTAACAATGAAATAAGTTAATATTTTTAATTATGAACAGAAACTGAATATTACATTATGTTAATTATAAATAAAATATGTTTGTTGCAATGAAATAAATAGTAAGAAACTTATTAAAAATTGCAAAATCGGTGATTAGTTTAAGAGATTATTAATAATCTGCAAAAAATTGTATACAAAATGTTTAAATTCGTTAATATACATGAAATAAGATTAATTTATTAAATTAAAGCATAATAAATTATACTCAAATTAAGAAAAATGTTGAAAAATAGAAAAAGTTTAATTTTTGTGTTCAGTTTTCTTTTGCTTTATTCTGCAATTATGTTTTTTTGTCAGCAAAATTAAAACTATGGTATTCAAAGAAAGTTCAGCTAATATTCTTAGGAAATTCTATAACAATATAAATTTGCCCTTGTATAGAAAACTTCGTTGGGAAATTTTTTTATATCTTGAGGGAATATCTTCAAAAGATTATCTTCAGAAAATTTTTCACAAAGATCCACTGAATTTTAAAATAATTTAAAATAAAATTAAATAAAAAGCTATTATACAAAGTTTTATTAAAATGTTAAAAAACAAAAAAAAACATTAGTAAACATTTTTAATACATTCTTTAATAAATATACTTTAAAAAAAATTAACTTTTTTCCCAAGTTGAAAAATGTTCGAGTCTCTAAAGGGGGCTAATTTTCATAATAATTTTCATTCTCAAAAATAATGTATTGTTTTTGATTTCAAATAAGCAAATTTTTAAAGATACTTTGTGACATAAAAGAATTGTTTCAAATACTTTAAAATTTTAAGCAAAACACATTTTCAACAAAAATGCAAATTTTATCGCCAGCAATAAAAAATGGTGTTTTTTTTTCATCCAAAAATCCGTAGCATCACATCTGAAAAACCACTTTGTTATTCCAGTGTTAGAAAGCACGTAAAAACACAGACACAATGGGATGATGATAAAATGATAAAAATGATATTAAGCGATTAAAGAAAATTTTTTCTTTGTCTTCTTGGTAACACACCGCTTAGAAACAGGACGACAAGGGGCGAGATTGTGCGCGACATTTTTGACCTGCCGGTTGTGTAGGTCAAGTGGAACTTTAACGAAAAA
Organism: Idris sp. 1 HC-2018; assembly: GCA_022817325.1. Lineage (NCBI taxonomy): Eukaryota > Metazoa > Arthropoda > Insecta > Hymenoptera > Scelionidae > Idris > Idris sp. 1 HC-2018. Next base: position 20,951 of record JABFPM010000041.1, read on the forward strand.
GCGGCGCTCGGCGTGCTGGGCCTGGTCTTGGTACCGGCTCGATTGGACGCGAAGATGCAACTAACTGTCGTGACGGCGAAGAGGAGTCGAAGGAGACCATCACCGGAGAGGATAGGATTGCCTCTCGTTTTTTTTCTACACGGGGAAGGGGGGGAGAGCAGTCGAGGAGAACGTTCGCGCGAGACGTAACATCTTGTTATGTCATGACGTAAAAGCCCTTTGCGATTCTAGGATGCATTGCTCAAATATTTGCGATCGTGCGATGACAAGTGTAAGAAACCAAAAATTTTTAACTTTCCCCAATTTACAACAAAAAAGTGCTTTAAAAATTCTGCAGGTTATAGGAAGAACGACTTAAGTCCAGTTTTTGTGAAAATTAAAATAAAAGCATATTAAAATGTCTTTTAATTTCTCTTTTATTTAGCAAAAATATTTTTCATTCATATAATGTTTTTTCATGAAAAAATTGAAATGTGCAAAATCACTTAAGGTTTTAAATATAATTTTTGTCATCGAATAAACTAATTAACCATTTAATAATCAATGTGAAACAGATAATGGCTAACTATTTTATTAATAAGAAAATAATAAGAAACAATTTTATTTTATAGTAAATATTTAAATAAATCAAATTTAAAAGAATTCTCAATACACATTTAGCCTGCCATATCTTGCAATGTCAAAAAAAATGGACTTAAGTCGTTCTTCTTATTATCCTCAGAATTCAATACTTAAAACTAAAACAAATCGTTATTTATAGTTTAATAAAACCAAAAATAACATTTTTTAAAATGACATTTAGACAATTGTACTTAATATCAAGAGGGTACTTATAGTTTAAAATTTATTTTCATAAAGAAAACTTTATTTTTTTATATTGAATTTTTATTGGCTACAAACATCAGTCATAACGCTACTTTTACAATTACACTTATTTCTTAGTCGCATAATTTGTTTTACAACGAGTTTATTATTGGCATTTCGGCAATATCGCTAGAGGTTTATTAATCTTCGGTACTAAGTTCTTGTTAAATATTCATTATTTTTATGAATATTGAACTTAAACTTTCGACATCTAGCACACATAACATTTTTTAGTCGCGAAAAACACGTCCCGAGAGGAGAATCGAACTCGCGTTCTGACGCTCCTCAGGCAAATGTCTTCACCAATAAACCACTAAGGCGGCTTAAGAAAACTTTAAAAAAAGATTTTTTCATGAAGCGCCAACTAGCGTTATTTTTAAAATGTAGTTTGATGAAGAAACTTTCAACAGAAGATTGTTATTTAGTGGTTAAACAAACGCAATATTTATTATTGTTAGTTTTGTTAGTTTTGTTAGTTTAGTTAGTAATTTTTACTACATTTAAAATAACAATATTTTACAAATCCATTGAAATAATTCTTTCAAATAAATAAATTCAACAATTAGTTACACATTGTTAATTTGCAATTTATGTCTGGTGATCAACGATAATCGCGGGATTAATCGATTCACGCAAAACAGTCGATTGATCTATGACGCATGCGCGCACCCCAATAGCGCACAAGATGGCGAAACAGTTTTTAAACAGTGAAAACGCGATTCTTCGGTTAAACTTTTGATTTCGAATAAATCCATCAGCTCGACTTGAATTAATGAGATTTATCTAGAACAAACTTCAAAAGAAATACGACATATTGAAAATAAAAATAAAATAAATTACTTATTTAAATGGAACAGAGAAGTGATGATGTTTTGTTTTTACAATTATAATCAAATCAAATATTTTCTTTGAAAAACAAAATGCACAAATGTATATAAATTAACTAAGTTGATTGATCATAAGTTGTTGATAATAATATTCAAATCCGTTTAAAGAAAGTAGAATTTGAACCTCAAAATATTCATATATTTGTATTACAAAAAGCTTGTTTAAAATTCAAATACTGACGGTTAATGTAAAAATGCTGATTTAAAATGAGGGTTCTCAAAGTACACTTTCATTTCATTGCACTTCTTCACCGTTGACCTTCGCGTGACCTTTAACAGCGCCATCTGCAGGACCCAGCGCCATCTTCGAATTCAAGTGTATATAAGAACGTATCGGTCAATTATATAAAATTCCTTTCACATAACTAAGTCTTCAAAAAAGTTGAACAACAATTTGCCGCATCATTTTCTTCTTCATCAGAGGTATTTTTGGTTTTTTTTGTCGAGCTATACATCGTCGCCCCAGGCGTTTGGATGGTACTTTCTTTCGGCACTCCCTCGGTGGAAAGTGTAATATTCCTACGCAAAGATGGGACATTGTCGTACGCGTATTCGACAGGATATTAAATGTATACAATTATATATATATGGCTGTAAAAAAATTGTTTCTAGAAAATGCTTGCATATACAGAACATATGCACATATTTATATTTATATATATATAAGCTCGAATGAATCGCAGGCACGGCGCATCGTTTGACCTTTCGACGTCATGAATAAACGCGAGCGACATCTTAACGGCAAAGAGAGGTCCGTTCATTAAGTGACTCTTTGATGCATGCTTCTTACGCTCAAATTAAGAGACTAACCCCAAGCATGCGGTGCGATAAATGTCGCCCGTTACGTAATCACAGTACCGATGATAATTAAGGACGCCATTTTGCCCAGTGAAAGCGTACGCAAAAAAACGCAGCATTGAGTTGCCACAGTTTTGCCGACAGAACTGATTAATGGATGGGATAATTTTTTGGAAGTGATAATGAAAGCATTGAAAGCAGTGTTGTAAACAAAAAAAATTATTTTAACATTGATTGAAAATTCAAAAAACAAAGAATACAAGGTTTTTGTTTGTAAACAAATAAATATTGTCAGACGTGTACATAAATAGCAATATTAATTCGAAATTTAAATCTGCAAAAGTATAAATAGTAATAGTGCAGATATATATAGTATACGTAAACAAAAATATGAACCTAAAGTATACTCATACGCAACTATAAAACAAATTTCATTATATTATACAGTTTTTGTCATAAATTTAACGTTGTTCCAAAAAACTTATCTTCTAAAACCAGAAGCATGTTTAAACAAGACTCTTAATATAAAGTATATCTAGATGAAAACGTGAAGGCAATGTGCTTGCATATTAATTGCCGTATTATGCAAAAAATGATGACGAGGTTCAAATCTTCATCAGGTTTCAATTTTTCCGTTCTTATATTATGCACGACGAAGTTGATGTTATAATAATGTGCATTAAGAAAATGGGAAATTACGAAATTGTCTTTTGAACGTATATAAAAGAGAACTTCTGCAACGGGATTCTTATATCTAATTTCAAACAATAAAAGAGAGGAATGTTATGATCGTGTAATTTTTGTTGTATTGTATAAAAAATTAATACTTTTGTAGAACACAAAGTGGGACATTCTCAGTTAATAGTTACTTGATGTTTTAGATCGGATGGAAAACGTCAATGATCTTCATATGTCAAGGTATTATGAATGGCTATCAAGTATGTTCCAGCACAGGTCAGTTGCAGAAAATGATACAATAAAAAGTCGTGGTTTTTCTCCGTAAAACAAAATATTACTCTTTTTTTATTACTTTTATCTCAGATTTAATATCTCAAGTAATTTATTAATTGTTTATATTTATCAGATTAACATGATAAATGATTGTTTGTGCAATCTTGTCGGAAAAGTGTCATCAACAATTATGAAATGTGATATAGGGACTAATATACTTATATAGCTGTATCTAATAGCCTATTCTGCATATCTTTATAATAAATCATAATCTTTTAATTTACGTATGTTTATTTTAACGCAAAACTTACAAAAGAATATTTAAAATGTTCTTTTCTTTATGCATGAGTTGCATATATCAAATAAAATTATAAATATATTGGCATGTTTACTATATAGGAAGATTAAAGTTAACAACTTTATTTTTATTTGAATAAACACAATGTTTAGATACAGAGATAAAAGTAAATAAAAACAAATTTATAAACACGAATTCCAACAAATATATGTAATTTGATTTGATCTTATAATTCTCAAATTTATTATTACTTTTTGTTAAATTTCTGTCAAATAATAATCCAATTAAGTATTAATAATACTTTTATTGAATATTTGTCAAATCACGACTGCCAATCTTGGTGATCTCAATTGATACAGACTACTTTTAACTGTCAAATGCCAGTAAATAAGAAATGAAACGATTAAATTTGTTTATCATCAACAATTAATATTCTTGGCTCCCAGAAAAAAGTTTCTAAAGATGAGCGTAGACGCCCATACAAATGTATGAAGGATTAGATATGATCGTGTGGGCTCAATACAAAGGGAGTCAGTGAACAGTTTCACATTATTATGCGAATATATTTTGATACAACATCACGGTGTGATGTTCAGATTATGATGACGGTTGATTATGCAATATATTTATTATAAAGGAAGTTCGAGAAAACGTGTGCAGTGAAAAAAAAAGTCAGAAACGTTGATGAAGAAGATACTATGATATTTCATATGAAAGACGGCATATACAAAAGTGAAACGAAGTTTACGATATCAACAATAAATATACATAAGTTGGCAGAATGAATTTCGAATAATGACCTTCATTGTTACTTCATTGTTAAATGTTCGATACTTATTGACATAACCTAAAAATTGTTTTTTCATTAATTAGACAAAATCTTTTCTAGTAGTTTCGATTTGTGAAAATTTTATTTTACAAGAACATTATAGGTTATTTAACAGGATGAGTTGTAAGTTCTTTGTTCATAACCTTAAAATAAGGGGTTTAATCTAATTTTTGTTATATTATTATATCATAATTATACAATTTTATTATCTAGGCAGCAGAAGACCATTGAACTCTGGAACTCTACTTGTTGTCTTTTTGGTATGAAAGAAAGATGAAAAGTGTCGTCAAATGGAATGAGGATCTTTGAAAGTGAGTGTGTATTCACTCCAATTAGACGATAGAGTAGCATATAAACCTAGATCACGAGCTAACAAGCTGAATGCAAGAATGTAAGGGGGCGCGCTCCTGCTACCTTCTATTTCAGCGGTGATCTCGACTCGCTGAAAGAAGGACGCTGAAACGCGAGAAAAAGGCAAACGCTGCACAGGCTCATCCAAAGGGAAAGGAAGTTAGCGTATATTCTACGACATTGTTGAATGTACGTTAGAAAAGTATTTGTTGCTAGAAAACCGTTGTCTACCGACTCATCAGTTGAACGAAAATGTTCTCTACGCGATTAACCTTTGAATTTGGTTGTACATGTGTAATTGCACAAATAATCAGTTTTACAAAATGACAGAATATTTAGCCAATTATAGAGTGCAATTTACATGCGTGGATAAATTGCAGGTTGCTTAAGTTATTTTTCTCTATTTGGACAAAGATGTTTTGCAAATGATTATGGAAAATTATGCTTATTTAGGGAAAATAACTGATATTACTTTTTAAAATGTAAATTGAGTGGGTAAAATGAAATTATAAACATGAATAATTAAAATAAGTAAAACTATAAACATAAGCAATTAAATGAATGTTCTTTTTATTGTTTATGCTGATAAATTTTTGAAGCGTTATGTACTTCTGATATCAAAACAATTTTCTTGAAAATCGATAAATTTTATTAAAATAAAGAGTTTTTTGTCTTCAAATTCTCACCTGACATAGAATGAAAGAAAAAAAAACTTATATACATGTGCATAATTAAACATTATAATCTATCAAAAGTATGGTTCGAAAATTCCTTTACAAATATCTAACGATGGAAAAAAAGACCAAATCGTGAATTTATATTCTTTTGTTGAAATAGTTTTATAATGTATGGTAATCGCATAAAATATACAGTAATATGTTTCTACAAAAGATGTTCATTAAAAATTCATTATTTAAAGAAGGTTCTAAAATAGAAAGTAAAATTTTGTCACTTTTTACTGATAATTACTTTTCAAACAAGTTTTCAAACTTAAAATTAAATAATCTTAAGGTATATAAAAAAGTCATTTTTCCTTACACGTGCGGTAAAAGTAATTAATTTTCCCACTCTCGTAAGGAAAAACAAATTTACTAACTACTGGACGTAGCAGAGACTTTCTCACTCGTGAGCATGGACGGACACTCGCTTCGCTCGTGCTGTCCTTCTCATTCGGCGAGAAAAGCCTCTGCTGTATCCACTAGTCAAGTAAAATACCGTAAATATATCTTGATTCGAAACAATTTTTACGCTAATTAATTTTGCTTTGAAAATAATTTAAATGTTGCGATTAGTTATCGCAAAATGACGAAACGAAAAAGTAGGTTTTGCGCAATTTCGACAGAATTATTATTTAATATAACTGCGTTGATCTTTTTCTAAATGTATGCAAAGCGCGCGCGCTTCATTGCGGCACATCTAATCAGATTGCGCAATGGGTCTGATTTCCATTACGATTTGATTCACGGTATTACGATTATCGGATAACATTTATGTGCCGAACGAGTTTTAATTTGTTAACTTGCGCGCTCGTCCGCACTTTGCGCACAAGTATCATTTAATTGCCATGTTTCATCTTCGACGCGAAGCGCGCCGATAATTAATAATTTTCTAATTGAGCCCCCATATGTGTAATTATAACGCAATTTTTACCGCCATGAATTATAATTTGCACTTCATTAAAACCGTTTTTGCCAGCTCCACTGACATTTGCAAATATTTTCTTATAAAGTGCGTGGTTTAACAATTTTATTGTTAATTTTTATTGAAAAAATATTTTTAATTTGTATCAACTTGTAAATAAAATATTTTAATAAAATAATAGAAAATAATCATTTACATGGAAATATAAAATGTAAACACCAGCAAAAGAAACATACAAACAAATTGTAAATATTAATACATAAGTGTAAAAATTGTAAAAGACATAAGGACTTGAACACAATTATTTTACAAAAACAAATACATAATCGAACATAAAACTTAACATAAACAAATGAAAATAATTACTTATTCATATAAATAAAGATAAAATATTTTACAATTCAATTTATTTGTACTAAAGTCAATAAATCATAAAAAAAAAAAAAAATAACATGTTAGCATTTTGGTTCATTAGCTATGCAATTATTTTTTATATAGAGATAATACTCGTGAGAAAAAACGTTGCAAGATGACAGCATCTTCGATAATCAACAAATATTACATGTCGATCAACTAATAAAGAATATTATGTTATTTTTCAACGGTCCTCATCCACTACGCGCAATAAGCCTTCGACATAGGAATCTTCTCAGCCTTGGAGGGCGAAAGTTGTCTTCAAAGGTAGTATACTTATAGAACCTACGATATTTATACATAGAGATAATACAATATAAGAAAAAGCTTTATTCCTAAATAGTTTGTAAACAAAATGTAGACAAAAATTTTAGACAAGTTTAGACAAGAAAAGTGTAACCTAAAAATGTGTATTTTAAGTATTTTTATTGACAAATACAGTTTAGTAAACTAATACTTTTACGAAAGAAATTTTGTTCTGGAACTATGCGAGTTTTGCAGAAAATGATGAATGAAAAACTACAGGAAAATACAAAAAAAATTGTTTCGTAAAATATTGTGCCGCAACGACAGTATCTTTTTCAATAATATAAGGGTTGCGGTACAATAATTAAAAAAAATGTGTTTATTTGTACTTTCCTGTAGTTTTTCATCATTTCCTGCGAAACTAACCTGGTTCTGGAAAAAAAATGTAACTGACACAATGTATACAGTGCATGTATGTAATTTCAAATCAATAAAAATATATGCGATAATATTAAGATATTGTAGTTTATTAGGGCAAATATAACCCTGCTTTCAAAATCATTGTATGAAACAATGTTGCAATGTTTCATCCTGTTGCAACTTGCCCCAGATTCGCCATTGACTATATACAATACTAAATTTTTAAGATGGATTCCTGTAAAAAAACGAATCAAAAGTTGATAAATGATAATTTTCAAAAAAATGGCTGCTCATTTGAATATGTGTGATTTCCGCTTTTAACACATTGAGACGTGAGTATGAATGTGCCGCTCGTTCTGTATCATTGGAGAAAGTGAAAAGGTTAGAGATCGTCGCAGATGATTCTTAGGCCCAAAGGCACAATAAAGAGTCCTCTCGGAGGCCGTTCAATAAGACGACCTCACTGGCGGCAATTAGAATTCACAACCTTTACACTTTTATAATCGCATATAAACACGATGGGTAAAAGGAACCCGTTGTTTATCTGTATTTTTATAGCAGTGTGTCCAGTATTTTTTATTTCTTAGACCGAAAATAAATAAAAATGATTAATCGGCATTTCATCGACTCACAATCAAATTACTATTTGCAAAATATTATTAAAGTAAAAGTGTTTTATGAGCTTGAAGAATGAGAACGAATTTTTAACATTTTAAATTAATGGATAGCAAGATGAACTCTTGGTTTAATAAAATTAAATTCCTTTCACAAAAAAATGATAACAATTTTAGCAGAGATAACGTCGTTCTAATTCTAACAAAAAATAAAAGTTGTGGCGAAAGAAATGGAATAAATTTTGACGAGAAAGTGGACGCAACTCTGTTTTGTCAAAACAAATAAAAAAAATAAAAATGAATAAAAAAAATCAAAATCGCCAGGAAAAAATGAACTTTACGCGGGAAAATGTTGTTTCTCGTTTAATAATCATACATCTAACACGTTTTGTGCATTTGGAAATCATTCATCATTGTCTATTCAAAAGAGCACGGCCGCGACGCGACATTCTCATGTTCTTAGCGCGAAATGGCTGTATGTCTTTTAATTATTATTACGCTGAGAGTATAATCTACAGTGAAAAAAATATTTAAATGCAATTTGTTCGTTATTTTCCAAGATCGGAAAACTATTTCTATCGAAGGAACGCGCTTCTCTTGTTCACGCTTCACCTTTATAAATAATTAGCGACGAACAAATTTATTATCATTTCAAATAATAAAAGCATTTTATAAGAAGAATCATGCTGTTTTTATTTACAAAATGTCTTCGAAGTGCGGCGCGATTTAAATGACGTTTACGGTATATATGAAAATATAGTTAATCTTTATTGACGGAAAAGAAAGTTCATGCACACTTTAACATTTGACGTACTTGGCGCGAGACGCTAGTCTATCTTACAATGATTACAGTGCCCAACATTTTTCCACCATTAATGTCAATAATCTTATCGTGTGTCAATTAATGTAAATAAATAAAGGAAAAAAGGTGTTTGTAAACAACACGTGCTTGTTCTATCAAAAAATGTATTTATAATTTATATCAAAGTAATTATTTTTTTATTTATTTATTTACTTTTTCTACATACAATTGTAAACATTTTTGTAAAGAAAAAACATTTACTTTTCTTATTTAAAAAAAACCGATAGAAATATTTATTCCTGAGTTTTAGATAACACCTGTTACTTTTGAAAGATGGACATGTCAACGATCGATGGGTACGAGAAAAGAACATATACGTTGATACTGTATCATCCGTTACGTAACTCATTTTTAAATGATTATAAAAACATTTTATACTGTCAGACGCATAAATAACGCTTACAACTATTCAAATACTTCAGAAATTGCAAACCATTTTTATATGTTCGCGCGCGGTGCATCCACAGTACATTAAGCGGATGGAATATCACGTAGCAACAGAACTTGCGAAAAGTATTCCCTTTCTATCGCGTAGAAAAGAATAAAAGAGAGATAACTTTTCTCGCAACAAGTACTAGCGTGTTATTTTGTGTTCGACAATTTTCTAAAGCCGAGCGGCGGCTTCACGCTGTGCAATGGAATCTGCATAATTTCACAATCAGACGATTCGATTATATTCAAATCATGACGGAATCCCAATATGTTTAACCTCTAAAATTGATTTCCATTTCAGGTTTCGCATCTTCGGATTTATAATGAGAAATCGAGGACGAGGAAAATATTATTTAAGGACAATCTAATAAATAAGTTCAATGTTTTTATAACTTATCCGTCAGTCAAAGACAACCCTGGTTAATCAAAGTAAATGAGGATGGCCAACATTTTTTTACTTTTGAAATTTCGTCTTTTCAAAATGCCTTGTCAGTGTCTTCATCAACTTGAATTTTATTGACAGAAGTCTCAAATAAATAAAGCACTTCATCTCTTGGATCCTCTTCTTTCGATTATCTTTGCATATAATTATAAAAAATTTTATCACATATTAAAAAAATTCATTTTCATAGAATTTTTAGTTTTAAACTATACACGCGTTACTTAAAAACAAATTCAAGGAAAAAGTGTTTAAAAAATAAAAGCAGGCAGGATAATCGATGCGCGATAAGTTCGCCATGACATGCACAGAACGCGCGATGTCGTAATTTATTAGTTGGGCTCGCGGTTGCGGGAGTTTTCTATGTTGGAATTCGAAGGAAGGAATTACCAGGGAGACTTGTATAGCAACCGGTATATAAAACCATCAGCATCTTCCTTTCACATATGAAATTCAACATATACCAGGCACATATTTTTCATGCCGGCAGAAAATACGTAATCAATGATACAAACTTGAGTGCAATTTCTACATAGCTTTTCGTGACTTATTAATTGAATTAATTTCCGTTAAATGTTCAAAAATGCGATGAGCATATTGACAGCCGCGTGATATACGCCACGGTTAAATCGCTCCGCGATATTTTCTTTAATGGCGTCCGTCACATTTCTAATAACATTAAAACGTTATTACTTTATTTTGCATTCCTTTGTTTTCGATTAAGGTCATTTGATGCTAAGTCCCTCGTACAATATTAATAGATGGAAACAAAGTTAGCGGCTTATTAAGCAATACTTGCGACACGCCTTGTGGATGCTTCCTAATTGGGTTGCCGTTTTGCAGCTATAACATGTTTCGTGACAAAATTGTCATCCTGAGACAACCTTGAACGATCATCTTCTTGAACTGAAAAAATTAGAAATTTCAATTATTAAATTGTTATGAAATATAATAATGATTTGAGCAGGCATTATCTAGGATGGAATCTCATTTATCGGAAGTTAATAATAATAAAAAAAAAAAGAACGCTATTGCAATGATACTATTTGATATTATTTGTAATACTCTTATGTATTTGCAGAAATTTTAATTTCTACTTTCTCATTTTATGAATAAAAAATAATGATATCCGGCTCGAAGGACCGGTTATTATAAACTTAATAAAACATGAAATTATACTTGTGTGTATAATATATATAAACTGTTTCTTTTATTTTTATCCCAAAGTCCTTATTGCCATTTCATAGTGAAATACATGAAAGTTGCATAAACGTTAAATAAAGGTCATTATACAAAGAATTAAAGAATACAAAAGATTTAATAAAAAGTTTTCCTGGACGTTTATAGCAGTTTTCATGGCTCGTTATTTATCACCGTGTTAATTAACCACGCCAATCGGATCGTAAATATAGTCACTAGTCATTTTTTCATTTCAATTTTAATTATATAATTGTTTTTCAGTGTAGAAACAGTTTAATAAGAATTTCATTCTAACATTTTGATTCATCAATAATACACATAGTTGAAACATAATATCAAGGCTCGCGGAAGTGGGCCGACGAGCCAAGTTTTATAACCTAAAATAATACCTTTAAAGTCCTACAAATATTTTAAAATGTCTTTGCAATGTCGGCCGTTAAACGCGGAACTGTTTTCTGGAGTTTTGTATATTCATCTTTGTCTGCCATGCATATCGCCATAAAGAAACAAAGGCACCATTATATCGACAGCCAATTTTCTTTTCCTTCATTCTTAGTGTTCCTAAATTTTCTATCTTTCTTAACACGTTTAATTTTATACGGAGTATCTTTGTTGTTGTAATTTTCACTTAATTGCCGTATTAAATATACTATACACAAGTCGAATATGCAGTAAATTAGCAATAGATCTATTGAGTGGCGCTAGATGCTTCATAATGGCAAACATAATGTTGCTCAAGCGGATGCAAAAAGGTGCTAAGCGTATGCGCGTATCAGTTTTTCTCTTTCTTCCGTTTAATGCCAAAGTATACACAAGTTACGTTGTCCATAAACATCCACCTGCTCTCTGAAAGTCAACCTTGTTGACGGGAGAGCCTTTTGCACGTGCAAAACTCAAACCGTTATTAGAATCTGAAACAGTGAAAGTGGCACCATTATTTAACTATTTTTTTCTTCTCATGAAATAATGCATTTGAATTTTTATAGAAAGTATTGTTATGGCGGTTAATTGTATTTCGTTAAACTTAACTCATCATTTATGTTATTATAATTAGTGTTTTTTTTTTTTTTTTTT
>JABFPM010000041.1:33382-48174 GCA_022817325.1 Idris sp. 1 HC-2018
AAATAGTGTTTTTTTTTTTTTTTTATGACTATAAAAAGGCAATGAGAGTTAAAAAGTAAACAACTTTTTGAGAAATTGTTTTCATAAATAAGATTCTACACTTAATCACGATGAGATATGTCTTTTTCAAGTGTTTAAAAGTTACCAAACAATGAATGTCATTAGTAAAAATATATATTTTTTTGTTTTATTATAAAGGTCAAGATTTTTGATGAAAAAGTAAATATTTTTATTTTATTTTCAATTTTTTGTTTGTCTATTTTGTCGAATACGTGGAAAAATAAAGTAAATTGAAAAACAAACACAATTATCAAATATTACAAAACAAAACCATAATACAACAATTTTTAATGGAAATTCAAACCATAAACTATTACGGACTTTTTCTAATATACATTGTGATATTACAAAATAATACTAATTGTTCTCGTCTATTGATCTAATCAAAATAAAAACAAAAGAAATACCAACAAAGCAGAGTTATTTGCATAAAAGGTAAATATATATACATAAATTGAAATAAGAATATTAGTATATTAGAAAAAAATATACAAATTGTTCTGACGAAAGTTTTACCTAACATTACATTATATTAGTTATTATTCTAATATATAAAAAATTATAAGTGATGAAATATTATCTGTATATAATCATTTGTAATTGCATGTAATTCTTATCAGTCATCACATGTTAATGCAATTACAGATTTAGAGACGCAATTTTTTTATTTCGATAATTTAGTTTTGTTATAGTAAAAAATTAAACAAAAGAAACTACTGACCTTTTACCGGTTAAAAGGCTCCAAGAAATTTTCACCTCACGCGAAGAAGTCGTCGGCCAGTTTGTTAATATATGGCGAGTGAGAGTCAAACTAGTCGAAATGGAGAGTAAAGCCGACTCGCTAACAGATTTCATAGAAAACCTGACTTTTTAATATCGATGACCGAGATGAAAATGAAGATGAATCCTTACACGAGAATGCAAAATTATAATCGTCACTTGTTATGTAACGATCAAATTGTTGATATGTAATGATGCTTCTAATCATATGCAAAAAATGTGTATTTTAAAAAAAAGCCAAATGTTTGCTAATTCATAATCTTGAATTAGCAATTTATGATAAGTGTTCTTAAAATATTGTATAATTAGCAGAAAATTAAATGTCATAACATACACAGAATATTTAATATATTTGTTATACAGGAATTTCAAGAATTAAAAAAGAAAGTTAATATAAATATAAACTTGATTAGAAACACATATAAATAAATATTAAGACAAATTTAAAAGTATAATTATAAGCAAAAACACTCATGTGAGCTTAAACATAAATTTAAACAAAGTTATAAGAATAATTGTATACAAACAAACAAAGGTATAAGAAAAAATAATTTTAGATGGTACAAAAATGTAAAGTATTATGCGATCTGTATATGGCATTTTCTGGTATGTCATTCAAGCAATTTTTGTGTGCTATAGACCATAAAATTCATTGTTTTAACCATAGTGGTTACGAGATCTCTCTTGTGCGCCAGAAGCGTTAAAATTTGCTGGGGTACAATTTTCTCATCATAAATCATTTAAAAGCTGATATTTCTGAGTGCCATTTTTTAATCATCTACGACAATGGCCTACAAAGTTGCAAATACCGATTCAAGGTGATTGGTCATTTGCATTTTACGTGCAAATCGTCGACGGTGGTATTATATGAATTTTGGGTCAGAATCGATCTCGAACATTTTATTATTTGCGGCATAAAAAACGAGCTAACTGAGAAAACTTGAGAACGCAAGAATGAAAAAAGAACAAAATGTGCCATTAAAATTAGAAGGTTTATAGAGATATTTTAATGTCACTTTGGGCATTTCTCTTGTGATTTAAGTGAGGATTTTTATGATTTTCATAATATTGTCGTAAATGTAAAATGACTGTTTGGTAAAAAGTTGTGTAATTTTGTACTGATAAATTTTAGCATAACAAAACCGTATAAGTAAATTAAAAAACTGAAACTAATAATGTAATTTAAATGTGAACTTCAATTATTAAATGCAAAACTCTTATAAAATTGTTGCCGGACTGATTTATGCACAATGATAAGTAATGTTAAATATGTCAGATCGTAAAATATAATGCAAGTACAGTATAAAGTGTAAAGTGCAAGTGCAGAATCTTAACGGAACGTTCTGTTTATCAATTATTCATTGGCTGATCGAGCCGATTCCCTTGATTATATGCACATTGGTGTATTTTTCGTTCGAGGGTAAAGTGTTCGTGGGAAAAGCTCACGAGGGAATCTGTCGATGATGTTCGTGACCTGTGTCACTGCTTGCGCAAACATTTACGCGCATCGATCATAACTCGATATGATCCAGGCGAAAGCGGTCACACCGGTCCACTGGTCCACTGAATCAAAATTTCATTTCACCGATCAAAATTCAAAGAAGCCGATTTTCAAGTTAGCATCATCTTGATTTATATTCATCCACGTATGTAATCATAACAGAAATGATACAACAATGAATAATATATACATGTATAAGCATCATTAATAATAAAAAGTAATGAACATAAACTAATTGTAGCCACTCTAATACCGATCTAAAATTAATGACTTTATTTCAATTTCGTTTGTTTCGGATTATATGTCTATTCTTCTATTTAAATGAATTTTTGTTGTCAAAAATGTGTGCAGTATGCTTCAATTAATTCGCATATGAGATTAAACTGAAATTAGAAACCAGTGCAATTATCTAACTGAATTATTTGCGTTTCACTATTGTATAAAAGTGTTTTATTTAAAAAAGCTTCATGTGAAAAATTATATTGGGATTATAGATGTGGGAAACGTATTAATATATAATGCCAGAGAACTCATCAATACATTTTCATTACTTGAATTTTCTAAAGAACAAATCAAATACCGAGGCAATTTCTGTTTATAAATTGAAATCTGCGCCTTCATATAATTTGTATATCGAGATAAGTGTTGCAGTATTATTAGCGGGGATATATGTGTGGTGACATGAGATAAAAATTGTTTCAATTATTTATGATTAAGTGAAAATCCTTTACAAAAGCGCGCGAATTAAATACTATTTAATAAGTAATGTAGGGAATAAATAACGAGTTTCTCATGTATTGATTGTAGTATTTTTTAAAATTAATTTAGTAGTATTTTGATTTATTATTATTTACTACTATAAATCGACGTTTTTCTTTATAATTGTGTTTATAATTACGTTTTCCTTATTTTTTCATTGTTTTAATGGTTTTGGTTTTTATTTTTTATTTCCTTATTCTTTCTTTTAATTCATTTAATGAAATATCAAATGACAGCTTATGTACATTTAATTATTGTCATCGTTTTAAGAAATTTAACTTACGATTATGGTTTTAAAATTAATGGTCCAAGCAAGTCGGCAATTCAATTTTTTTTTCTTCGTCACAACTACATAACATAAACAGTTACGTTTTTTCAGGATAATTAATTGTTGGTTCCATATAGGAATGTTTAATTATTCAATGCCTGCAAATTAACTCATTATATTCGATTCGGGTAAAACTACCTTTCTACGGTGAACGTGAAATTGTTTCTTTCCTTGAAATCACTAAAATAAGTTGCGACTCTCTATGCAGATTATATTCTTTTCACAATTTCTCCGGCGAAATTAAAAGTCGCGTTAAAATTATTTTATCATCTCCCCAGAATTTCTCGCGGCGAATCTTCCTTTTTACATAACAGCAAAATTACATCATTAAATATAACATTAAAGTGGCCGATTTTTATTTGCTTGTTTTTTTAAAACAAAAAAATAATTCTTCGGTGAAAGGTTTTATTAAAAAAAAGCAAGTCCAAGTTTTTGTATTAAGATGAAAAAAATTGAAGGAAAAAGTGTTGAAATTGGGACTAATGATGTGAAAACTTACGTCGTTAACTATCATTCGTTGAAACAGTATGACGACACTCCACACTATCGATGAGACAAGTAATCTTTCAAGTTGTAAAGTTGTCACAAAACAATTTCGGGCATCCGATCGCGGCTCGCCCACCTCCTCTATTGGTGTCTGAATGTGAAAGTGACACACGTGTTAGATTATTGGTATATACGAAGATGCCTCATTGTCGCATTTTAAAGAATGAAATTTACATACGAACAATTAGTTGGCGATAAAAATGTAACCTAACATTTAGGATGTCTCTTGCTGTTAGAGTTAATTGACGTCAAAATAAAAAGAATGAAAATCGTTGCATCTTAAAAGTTCGAATCTAACATAGTTTTCGCACCTAGTTTAAGTACCTATCAACGTTTCGCAAACAAAAATATGAATTTATTTTATTTTCGCCGCAAAAATGACATCATTCACGAAATACCAGGCTTAATTTAAAAATTTTATATAACGTTCTTAATTAATTCGTTAAAAAATGTTGAAATTCTTTGCCGTATTGTTACAATACCACAACTATTTTTTACTCAAATGATCCTTTGTTTGTCAGATTGATTCATTCAATGATTTTATTGAATAATGTCCTTCACATATTCTCTTATATGTATGAAAAATTTGACATTTGTCAAATGCGAAAAGAGTTATGAGCTGATTGCCAAATAAGAATAAGCCTTGGAATTTTCCTTTCGCTGCACAAAATTTATTTGTTGTACTTTTTATGTTTTGTATTTTAGTATGGAAAACTTTTCAACGTTAGAATTTAATAATTCATTAATTTTAAGTCTTAAAACTTCTCTTTTACACAAAATAGTCCAGAAAATAAAATTATTATTTCCTTTCACAGGTTTTTTTGTTACTCATTAACTTTTGGTATGTGTTCATGTTACCTAATTGAATATTGTAAAATATTCAGCATTAAATCTAAAATCTTCTTCATGTACCGCTTCAGTTGATATATGCATATTTTATTAAAAGCACATTTTCTTTCTCGAAAGACTGATGTCAAATTTATGTCATTTTGAATGTAATATTTTCATTGTACTTTTATTTGCAGTAAATATATCATATATTATTTAACTATTACTTAATTTTTAAAATTTCTCATCAAAAACAAATTCTATTCGAATGAGTAAGACAAATTGTTTGTATACATTAGATTTTTCAGAAATAACATATCTTCAAAACCTTCTAGCTGGTGAACAACCGCGTTAACATAACGCATCGAGTAACGCACTTTAAGCTTATAAAGGTATACCTCACAATCGGCCATATTAAAACGATTTTTACGATTTCCGGTGATTCTCACTATAGGATTTTATCTGCAAGCGCGGTTTTTTTTGACTTTTCCCTTGACGACATTCATGGTAATATAAATAAATAACAACGATAATCGAAAATTGTGCAACGCATACACAATTTTATATTTATAAATATAGTATGTCTGCCGTGCCACAACTTTCATGTTGTGAAAAACGAGACAACTTGTGTGTATATGCAAATATACACCCGTACGAAAATATTTGACGAAGTGCATGCATGAAGAAGAGAAATATGGCAACGAAGAAGACGCTCCTTGAAAGAAAAGGCCTCCTGTCTCTCCACGTGAGAAAGTGAAAGCAAACGGCAAGGCTGTTTTAGAGGGCACCTCCGAAGAATACGACGCTTCGCAGTGATTCGCTCAATGGATGTGCGCATCTTGATCACACGCGAGAGTATCTTCTTCATTTTGACATGAAAGTTTTGATACTCTTAAATTGGGCCATTATTTTGCGCTGATAAATCGGACAGGCTAATTTTTAATCGACGACGTTTGCATTGCAAATTGATAGGTCGAATTATAAAAAAAATATATATTTCTTACAACTGTTGATTGATACAGATGAATTTTAATCAATCGGCGAAAGTTGTTTATGAATCCAATTCAGAAACATAAAGAAATGATGCACCTTCTTTATATAATTCTGCTCCTTTCGTCGACATTAAAACTCATCTTTTATTTCTTTTACGCTACATATCTAAGAATATATCATAAGTTTACGAATTAGAGGTATACTTATAGAAAATACAGTATCTAAAAATAGTGGAAAAAATATTGTATCTAACAATATTCGACTATATGTAAGGATTCTCTACTCAAAAATACCTTATTTAAAAATGATGTAATAAATATCACATTGACGAATATACTACTATACATAAGAATTCTATATCTAAAAATGATGCAATCAACTCTACACCTAGGAATATGCTATAACTATAAGAATACTATATCTATAAGAATGATGCAATTTATTGCTAAAAAATGTCAACATTAAAACGATACTTCTTCTAACATCTCTTTACATTGTTTTTACCATATATCTAAAAGAATGATGCAATATTATTGGTGAAAAAAATTTCGATTTTTTGGCGACACCTATTTTAATAACACTCGTTAGTTCTTTTAGTTTGATCATTTTCTAAAGGTTACATAGGCGGAACGATAAAAAATGTTACCCACAATTTACAACAATTTTCTTACAACAGTTTTGATCGAAACTTTTTTACACCTTGTGACTTATTACAGCCGATGCTTTTGCATTGTCTCAAAACAATCATTATAAGTACTTTGTAAGTGCTTCCCATTCTTTTTGGTCATACGATGATTGTCTAATTGATTGATTGATATAAATGGCTTCCAATTAAATTCGAGTAATGATGCTATTATTGTTGTGTTATTATTACAAATTTGGTTAAACTGATATGTTCAACTGTTGATTGATAAGACAAAATTTTAATTAAATAGAGAAAGTCGCACATTTCTCTCATTATATTTAAGGTACACTAGACGTTTTCAATTATAGTCTTCTTGTATCCTATTATTCTTCCTATTTAATTCTGTACTAAGTGAAGTTTTACCCAAGACTTAGATAAAGTGATGCATTCGACTTTTATCTTTTCAGACAGATTATCCGGAGAGGAAGTAGAAAAAAAGGCGTACAATTCTTTTTAGAATTCACAAAACGATGAAAAAAACGCGTCGATTACAAAATGACGCAGTACTGGCAAAAAATAAAACGTGAAACGGTAACACATTGATATTCGCAAGTCACAATTAGGCCAAATGTTACAATTTTATCGAATAAACATCAGTCGTAGATCTAATCGTCCCTCTCATTGTTACATTTTAGTAAAAGAAATTTCCCTCGACGATGCATCTTACGACATAGCTTACGTTTAAAAAACTCAAGTGGAACATAGAAAGTTTCATTTGCGTTGGAGGAACGGAAGTTCCCTTGAAGTTAAAGGATTTGATTTCCTTTTCTTGTGCCCGGAATACGATCATTTGACACGAGTTACGATTAAGCATTGTAACTTGTTACATTACTTCTAAACTTATAAGAAATCATTATTTATAACATTGACATTTGTTTTTATCGAATCGAAAACATATAAAACAGCCAAAGTTTTTGGTGGGGACAAATTTGAATTTCACCGTACAGTTTGAAATGTATATAATTGTTTTTTGGAATTGCTAAATAGCGTTTTCCAACAAAACGTCACTTTTATTTTTACAATTAATTATATTATAAAATAGATATGTTCGTTGGCGTAAAGTCTTTTGATGCACAGATTTGTTGTGTAGCTAAACCGAATGCGGATATGAGGCTTGCGAAAATGTTGCACAATAATCCGTTGGAATAGCGATGGCTTATCGGATTCGCTCGACGTTGCTTTCGTAAATCGCTTCTATTCGAATCGAGAGGAGACTATTTCAGAGCGATGCACGATGATCATGATGCATATATGCTTATACAGTCCGCATAAATCTCGGCAATGTCAGACAAACGTAACTGTCACATCGGGACGACCTTATCTGAACTAAAGTAAGCCAATTCAGGATTATAAATTATGAAAATATCAATGAACCATCAACCGTACACGACCTTTGCGAAATTATTATAAACTTTTTTTTCCAATTTCAATACTTCCATGAAATTTATAATCTACGATCAAATGTAACAAACATTTTTAAACAAACTTACAATATAATTACTTTTTTTGGATCATCTATTATGAAACATGTTTAAAATAACATTATACATACAAACTTTCTTTGTTATCAAGTGTACTTATTTTTGCTAAGATTATGATCAAATGAATGACATTATAATTGACACTAATATCTTTATAAATCATCCAAAAATTTTCATTCTAATAACCTTTCTTAAGAACTTTTAATTGTCATAAAGACATTCTTATTTTATGATTTAATATGCATGAAGATATGAAATTGAATGTTGCAAAGACATTATGCAAATGTACAATACGATTGTTTTTGTACAGAAGCGACAAATCGAGATGTATAAAAGAGAGACTTTTACGCAATACAAATATAAAACAGCTGTTTACATTTCTTTTTAAGTGCGTGCACAGAAGAGTATTCTGTATATAATTAAAATTACTCATGTAATTTAAAAATAAATCACGCAATTCAGGATTAGCCATGATATTAGTTTATAATAATCGCATACCTTTTTTACATTTCAAATTTAGGTTAGGTTAGATTATCTTCTGATTGTACAATTATATGACGGTTTCCTATATATATGGTGAAAATATCACTTGTACTTGTTCTGATTTTTGTATAATTAAAGTTCAAATGAACAAGTTCTAAATTGATGCCTCATTAACCGAAAGATTTCAATTTTCTCTTGGACAATATAAAAAGTGATTATTAACAAGAGATCACTTTTGATGTACATGAAAATTATCAGCATTAACATTAAGTGAGAATCATCATCGGGCGAAAAATATAAAAGTGTGACATCATTTGTAGAAAGTCTATAAAAGAGATGTTCTGAAATTAATTGCAATTTACGTAAGAATTAACCTATCATTTCCTAATACTCAGTAATTAACAGGTACAGAAAGGACTACATTTACAACCTTGCCAATCTGAATTGAAACTAATTTGAAATAACGTTAATCTCGTTTAACAGAAAATAAATCGTTCGATTGTGAAAATAAAGTTCAATATAGGCAACAGTTAAAAAGTAATTTGTAGAATTGCAATACATTTTGCATTGTATCAATAACAATTAATTAAATTATTTTGCAATTTTTATGTAATATCATCGAATTTGATTGTTATAAACAATGTCTTCAGATTTGATATTGTTATATACATATCACATACATATAACTTGCAACGTAGTCTTATTTACACTTGATTGTCATAGTACAACGTTCGACTGACTACTGCAGTGCCTTTTTTTTATTATCAAAAATATCGCTTTGCAAAACGTCATCTACAGATTTGGTTTCAGATTATTATTCCCAGATTAAATGAAATTATATAAAATAGAATGAATTATTACTATTTCTATCACAGAGTTACAAAGACTAATAGAATGCAGATTAGTGAAATATGACTGACAATATTGCAAAAGGAAATTAAATTTTATAAATAAATTTTTGTAATTAATTTTTTTTCCAATTAATTTGTTTATTATATAATTGGCATTTCAAATAATAAAAATGTTTGTATTTTGCAATAATATTATGTATTAAATGTGGCTAATTATAAAATAAATGGTTTTTTAGGTCTTTTCTTGTTAAATTAAAACAAAAATATTTCAACTATGTTTATAGCCACTTAATTTTTAGGTGAACAATTTTTTTTTCTTCTTCTTTTTCCAAGACTTATTATAAACTTTCTAAAATTGGCGATAAATTTCTCTAACGTATTTATATTTTCATTGAAATTATTAAACGTAATAAAACAAACAGAACAACAAAATTGTACTCATATAAGACTGCAGATTAGCGTTACAAAAAGCACGCAATAAAAAGCAATAAACTATTACGATTTTGCTGAGGAAAAGTGTCGTAATACATTATATTATCTCATTCGCATTCGTCGTGAGAATTGGCGCGCGCGCGTGACACACACACGCGGCCATCATTATAGATCTTCTCGCAGATTATTACTAGAGAAAGTAAATATTACGGAAATTAAACACCTAATTGTTCCTGGCTTAACGAATATTGATACTTTTATTAATTTTCATAAATCAATTCAATTCGATCGACATTTAAAATAAGCAAATTTTCCCGTGCATTTTTGCATCGCAATGTAACTGATGATTTTGAATTGCAGAGATACCGCGCGACAGTTAATGATTTTAATAATATAATTATATTTATTATGATACGACCCTACACCACCATTTTATTATTTAATTTCAATATTATTGCATTATCTGTAGAATGGCGGAAATGAAAGTTTTAGGAAAAGTCACATTGAAGATGCTTTGCACAAACTTACAGCTAACTTATTAACATCGACAAACTGTCGGAAGCAATTGAGAGAATAACATTAATATTGCAACGAGCCTTTTCCTCAAAAGGTGAACCGCGAATTTTCTAAAGTCTTAGAAAAAAAACAAATTTTTCGAGGGAAATTAAAACAGTATTGTAAGCCAGAATTCATGTAATTAATATCAGAAAAGGATGTAATTATATCTTGCATAATAATAATATCAACAGAATTCTCAATAACTATATTATAAATACCTTAAAATAATAGCGATCCTAAACTTTAAACTTTATATTTGTAAATTTTGTGTCACTACTTTTCCAGCAATAACCTCTATTCTAAGAAAAAAAAGCCGTTGGTATTTCGAAAAGTTTTCGTGTACGCGCAGAGTTCGGTAAAAAGAAGGTGATTTTTTTTCATGTCAATCATGTCGTGCAAACTTTCAACGTGAGACATAGACGGTACATAATCTCACAGTACATGTGATTATTCTATTATTTCAAGCGCCATGTATATGTACATGTATAACGAGCCGCTCACTTATAATTGTTACAACCGGCTGTCGCGTAATCCGCGACCCTCTTGTTTCTAGTGTGTTCCGTGCAGAAAAGTCTATTCTCGCGAGGATCTAGGAAGTGCGGCAATATGGCGCTCGACGAGGTCAGCTATGCGTTATGGGAACCCCGAGCACCTTTGAAAAGCACTTCGAATGGGATAATTAACGACTGCACTAGGTAATTGCAAAACAGAGGACTGACTGCGCACAGTTTCACAGTTACAATCAAATGAAATGTGATCATTTTGATGTATTAATAAACCCTTACCTGATCTTTTCACTTACTTCAAATTATTCCCAAGTTTAGAAAAATATGAAACTTTTGTAAGGATAATTCTTAGAATAAGTTAAATCAAAGTATTTACGTTTTTTACTAAGGTTCTGTGTTTGTGTATGTTTATATTAGTATTAATGTAAATACATTAAACTTACATAAAACGAATGTTTGCCTTTTAGTTACAACTTCTTAAAAGAATGTAAATACTATGATAAACATAATTGAAAGATATTTAATGTTTTTGATTATAAGCTCTGCTGTGAACAGTTCCCTGTTCACATCAGAGCTTATGATATACCTAGATCTCATTTATCAATATGTTTCCATGTTTTTTTCAAACGTTTCCAAAATTTTCTGGAGTCCATCTGCAAGTTATAAGTCTTACTACTGACCATTGTTTTTTCGATTTTAACGAAGAAAATAAAATAAAACTTTTCTTAATTATATTAGAAAGAAATACATGTCATTTTCATTATAGAATTTTCCGGTGATTCAACATTGGAAGTCAGTCGATTTCCTGAGAGACTGTTCTCAAAGAACTTGACACTAAACAAAATTGCTAATTGCTAATGTAATTAATTAAAAAGTGTCACCCAGAATAAAATAACGTTGCCACACTTTCTCTGACCAAAATAGACAACCCTGGAACAAGCTTCTGAGTCGTGTTATTTCTAAAGGCTACAGTAATTAGCTTCGTGACCGTGCAGGTTAAATCGCCAACGTCGTACACACATCCCACATAATTAACCGGAAGAAAATCAATCTTTTTTGGCTTTCGCATTCTTTGCGCATTTTTTAAAATCATATTGAAGGGTATCATTATTTTATAAAGATTAACATGTTGGATACAAATGTTGTGACGAATTTCAAAGGTTAAGGCAGTTTTGATTTATAAGTTAAGCGTCGACGATATTTTTAAATTTAAAGGTGGTTAACATAGAAAGCTGGGATAGATAAGCGGACTTTAACATTTGTGGTACATATAATGATTGAAACTATTCGTGGTTAAATAAACTTAAATAACATTAAATTAAATGAAATTCTACAACAAGATACTCTTCATTAAAATAACAAATATTTACAGTATACTACTTAATTAAATGCAGAAAATAAGATATCTACCAAGTCAAACAAATTGTTTAACCTATTCTTCTGGAATATTTTTTATGAATTCCATACCTATTTTACGACTATTCGTGACCAATTTTACTGAATAGATTAAATAATTTTAATAGGAAGTTTTATAAACATTTTATAACAATTACAGACATTCCTAGAATATCGTAGCTGAACAAGTGTTTAGATAGCAAAGTTTAACCTTCAAAATTTATGTTTATTATTTTACTTAAAACCATAGAGAATTTAGAATAACTATAATCATACATTTTTTGCATCAAATCCAACACAATCAGATTCTTACTCCACACAAGAACATTCCTAAACCTAATAACTGAAATACCAAGAAGCGATTGGAATTTCCTAGAACAACAGTCACGAATAACAACACAACAACAAATGCTTACGAACGAATTACTAACGTATAAAATGTAAACGACTTCTCTAAAGCTTAAAGTCAGTTGGAAAGGTGGATAATAATTTGAAGGCAATACCCACAAATATTAGATAAGTTTTCGAGACAAAAGAAGTTTTAAAAAAGGTAAGATAACATTTTAACAGATGAAATAACCTAATAAATAGGTTAAATGTTATGTTGCAGGATTCAAAAATTAATCGTGGATTGAGACACATTCTGGAACAATTTAATATATTGAATCATCAAAACTAAAATGGCGTAATATCAATATAAATGGCAGTGTTTAAAAAATGTTTCTCTTATAAAAATCAGCACATCTCAGATTTGTTTTTAAAAATCTAAAATACATTGAAGATGGGATTCCATAGAGATGTACTAGTCTTTGTATGAGTTAATTTTTATATGAGTAATTTATAGCAATCGATTGTGCATGTTATGTCAATTAATAAAGAAATAATAAATAGTTATTATTGTTCTCAACCTGTGATTATTATTACGTATGTAGCACGATATATTGCAGCGTACTACGCACAGTAACGACTCGCAAATGCCTAACCTTTGAATGAAGCCAGAATATCCTCCTCCGAGCGTTCGAATGTTCAAGCAACGAGTAAATACCACCCACTATCCAAGTGGAATCACGATCTAACCCAGTCAATGGTATATATTGTAGCGATAGATATTTTACACATAAATTGTTTAAATGCTACCTGACGAAAGACTTTTTTAGTGTCTGAAAATTCCAGACCTAAGAGAATGGCACAATGATACTTAATGGAATTGAACTTGTCTTTTGATGAAATAAAAAATTGAAAGTGAAAATTCATACCCCATAAATAAGTGGATTTTCAAAATCGACAAAAAAAATGTAAAATATCTGTGGAATGTCCCAAATTATGTCACTTAATTAATTAAATATGAAATATTTTGAAATTGTATAAATTGTTTATTCTAAAGAGAAAAATGCTGATAATGTTTTTGACGACATTTTGTAGATAAATACGCGATAAGTTAATAAAGATAAATCTAAGGTTAACCTGTGTTTTCTTTACCTTTACATGTAGACATAATGTTTTATTACAGCATATGAGAAAAATGTTGTTTCATTTAGAAAAAGAAAAGTTATTATTGTGTTTGATTATTATACACTTTTCTCATTTATCTTATAATTTTTTTGCTGATTTAAAATTAATATTACTTACTTTAACTGGAAATATTTAAAGTTATTAGTTTTTTTAGGTTTTCCCGTTTCAATTCCCCAATAAAAAGTATGAATTTCTTCTTTTGATAAATTTGAATGACTATATTTAAAAGTAACGGCTTTTTATTTTTATTTTTCAAATTCAAACCGACCGTTCTACTCGTTCCAAAGTCTTGTGTCTTTTCACTGTAGATGTCTCTACTGTCTCCTTCCTCTTGAAACAATGGCGGTGTCGTGCCGGCTGTACTGTAGATTTTAGGTTAAGTAGTCAGAGTAATCGCGAATAATTTATAGTTTTTAAAATTGTAAAAATAAATTAGCAATTGTTCGATGCGAGAATGGATGATAGGGTCGCGACCATCGATCCGGAGGAGGACGCCTCGAGCGCCGAGGCCACGTCGAAGCTCGAACTGAGCGCGGAGGCGGTGGTGTCCTGGGTGAGCGACCATACCAACTACGACCTGGACGACGTCAACATGTTCTTCCACCGGGTCGACTCCGACCAAATCATCTACGAAGAAAAGAAGAAGCGCTGCAAGCTCATTGGCAAATACGTGATGGGGGACCTGTTGGGCGAGGGCAGTTACGCGAAGGTGAAGGAAGTCCTGGACTCAGAGAGCCTCTGTCGCAGAGCCGTCAAAATTCTCAAGAAAAAAAAGCTTCGCAGGATTCCCAACGGGGAAAGTAACGTTCAAAGGTTGTGCAAACAAAATTCTTACAAATGCGCGGGAAATTTAAATTTTTTTTATTCTATTTTTAGATTAATTAATAGCTAAATTTTCGAACTGAACATAATATTTAGAAAATAAGTGAGAAATTTGAATTTAAAATATGATTTTTACTTTTTTTTTTGGTCTATTAAAAAGGTATATCTAAATAATTTTTATAATTAATTAAAATGTAAAGAAAATCGTTATTCTATTTATAGATAATATTATATTTAAAAGTATAAACTTACCTATTGATTTTGTTTTTCTG
>JABFPM010000042.1:0-48110 GCA_022817325.1 Idris sp. 1 HC-2018
AAAATTGAAATAAAACTTTAAATGCGTTTTTCTGAGAGTTTTAAATTTATCATTTTCTTAAACTTCAAAATGCTCCTGGGCGCTCAATTTTCATCGGATTGACTTGTTTTTTTTTGAATTGTTCAAATTTTTTTTTCCTACAAATGGTACTGACGGAATTTGTTTTTAATAATTTTTTGCAAAGTTATAAAAAAAATAATGAAAAAAAAAACATTTTTTTGGCGTTTTTTGTGCTATCTGTTATATTTTTAATCGTAATTTTTGATACTCGACAGCGATCAAAAATCTGTCAGTACAATTTTTAGTCCTTTAACTGACAAGGAAAATGAACCCATAAATATTAAAATTCGTCAAAATTTGAGCGCCCAGAAGCATTTTGAAAATGGCCGTTTTTGAACATGTTTTTGTTAATTAACAATAAACAATTAACTTTTTTTATTTTTTTTGCAAATTCATAAAAAGGAACCTAAAAACTATTATTCTACAAAAAAATCAAATCGATTGATTGAAAATTGGCCAAAATAGCCATTTTGGTTGCCAGTCCCCTTAAGAAGAAAGTTCAGACTTGTTCAACCTGTCAAGAATTACGTAGATTTCCACCTTCAGCACCTCCTGCCCCATGGCCATCAGCGAATCGTTCATGGGAACGAGTCTACTTTGATTACTTGGGTCCTATTCAAGGACATATTTTCTTGATTATAGTGGATGCTTTTTCCCGCTTTTTTTGTAATTAAGCTCGTGTCATCAATGTCTGCGGCAGTGTTGGTCAAACACACTCGTGACACATTCGCTGACTGGAATTCCTGATTGCATAGTTTCGGACAGCGGAAGGCAGCTGACGTCTCAGGAGTTTCGTTCTTTTATTTCGAAGAACGGTGTTAAATATTTCTTCTATATTTAATTCTTCTATAATTCTTCTATAAATAAAAAAAAAAAACACTCCTTCTTTTCATTCGTCTTCTAGCGGTTTGGTAGAAAGAGCGGTTCGCACTTTTAAATAACTTTTTCAAAAGCATCGTGATGGTGATGTCTCAGTTCGTCTCGCTAGAGTTCTCTTTGCAATACGCACTGCGTTTGGAATGTTTTATTGGAACATGAAACCGGAAATCATCCTCAGGATAGTGATGGAATCCAAGGGGAACTACAGCCTCAGTCGAATTTGGTTGAAGATGTTCCTCAAGCCGTTCCATGAGAAGAAGCAAGGCGGGTTCCAGGGGCGAATATTAAGGCTCTCGAATAACCACCAACAATTCGCGATCATCCACATGAAATTGGCGAACAACAACAAGCAGCAGAAATTGTACCAGCGGTCGAGAATCATCAAGAGCCAATGTTGTTGCTAGCTAACCTTGATGATGTAATTGTTGGTCGAAAGCTGAATGGGAGCATTCAGATTTTTGAGGGAAGGACAAGGCTTTCTTCAAGAGCTCCTCTTAGTTGGACTTATGATTAGTTTTTCTTTAAAGATTTATATTTTGCTTTTTAATAATTTAATAATCACTATTATTAAAAAAAAAATTAAGTGGGAAGAAATGTTATATAATTTATTCTAAATTCAAATTATTTCTAATCTATCTTTGGTTTATATACATACTGATTGTTTTTTAATCTGTCAATTCTCAGTCTTAATCTTGTCATTGAAAAAGTAACTTGATTAATAAATAAAGTACACATTTAATGTCTAATTGGAATTTTAAATGTGTGAACACAACAACAGTAAAGCCTAAATTTTGAGTTCATCTTGTCGATTGTTTCTAAGCCCGTAATATATCACAAAACGGAGCTCATATGAACGCGTTTATCCGAACTTCTCGTATGAGCGATTCATTTGACTGTTGCTTATATACTCGGCATCATCTATGTACGGTACGGAAGTGTAACACAATAATCTTATATTTATTGAACTGAATTTGAATATCTATGCTTCTATTATTGTCATCCTAATTATCATATGACAATTATACAGGAGTTATGGCAAATCGCGTTAGCATCCTATCCGCAGACGTCTGATTAATATGGCAGAGTTGGCAGGCAGCTGAATATTCGCGGAATCAATCATATTTGCGAAACGCTCCGACATAATTTGGATAAGAACACATTGCACTGTTCCGGTATCAGAATATGCTTCGCTAGACACATTATCTGTGGAAAGATTAAGGGGATAAGTTCGGAGCATCTGCAAGAAAACGGAATCACGAGCCTGGGTATATTTCTAGCTCTTCACGTATCCGCATTAAGGGGATTGTCATTACGTATAATAAATAGGGTTAATTAGTTAACTGCATGCAGTTTGCCGGATGATCCGAACCAAAAAGTCCGTGTAAAATTCGTGTAGGAAATTGATAAGGAAATGCAATTAGGATATACGTTGGATCTTTTTATTGATCCGGATAACTTTCCATATTAAAAAAATATTTTGTAACAAAATATTTAAAAATAAATGTTGAGCTCTTGTTCACTTTAAATTAATTTAAGCTGAGTAATTCGTTCGTGTTTTTAAATTTTTCATTTGATTAATAAGCAAATAAATTCCTTGACAAATGCTTTGTCGTCCCCACATTAAAATATAAATCGTGTCGAAATACCAAGGCTTGCAAAATGAAAAATGTTGTATCGTTATGCATGTCGCATAATATGACGAAGTTGTCGCGAGAGGGCAGAACTTTTGTTGGCCGCACTTTGTGTGTAGGAAGCTGCTCAGAAAGGGGATGTTGGGAGCTGTTGCTTTGTCGCTCGCCGGAGGGGGTTTCCATTGTCATCGCCGGTGCACTATCCGGTGCTATTCATTAGAGCGCCACAGTGGCTCAGGATAATGCAAATTTTGATTAGTCCTGCGGTTCCGTTGTGTCTTCGAAGAATTTCCCCTGTTTCGACCGCGTGAGGGCGACGACGCTTCTTTGCGCTTAATCGACGGGGAGCATTGTGTACGTTCGCGCATCATGTCTGCGTGATTGCGAAATTTCATTCTAACAAAAATGCACATTAATAAAAGATCCTACATTGGAAGTAACAAGTTACTTTTTTTACACGACAACTAACTATACCACTTTAACTGCAATGTAACTTTTAATCTGCTTCGATACGTTCGACTTATTTAAGTGTTCTTACTCTATCTTATAAAATAAATTAATTTCTCTCAAGCAACTTGCTGACCTCAAGTATTCTTAGTTTAATTCCTCTATTCATGTAATTTATTATTTACAATCGTATTTTTTAAATTAAACACAATGCTTAATTTTAGCAAAGTATAGTGAAAAATATATTTTATTTTAAAAGAGTAAATAACCGAAACATTCAACGTATAAGGTTAATTTAATTATCATGGTATAAAACAAGATCATTATGACGTTTTTAAAAAATATTTATATCTGTACTTATTTTATTACTGAAATAAACTTGTCAAAGTTTATCAAAGTTCATATTTAAACAGTCAATTATATCCGTTCACCAATTTTACATTTCTTATAATTAGAAAAAATTAAGAAATACCCAAACAAAATTAACCTAGAAATACAAACAAAAAACATTTTGTCAAAAATTGATCAAAATTTCGTATAAATTTGTCGATCAAAAATTGATAAAATTTTCATTTTGATGATAATTTGATCAAAATAAATCTCATTTTTTTAAAAATTAATTCTTTATTATAATCAAATCATAATCTTTTGATCAAGAATTAAAAATTTGATTTAAGCAGAATTATATCAATTTTACTCTCAATTTTTAAAAAAATGAGATTTATTTTAATCAAATTATCATCGAAATGAAAAATTGATTAATTTTTGATTTACAAATTCCTACGAAATTTTGTTACAAAATTATATGCTTACTAAAAAATTCAAATCAAAATTATATCCATTTTCATCAAATTTTGATCAATTTTTGAAAAAAATGTTTCGTTCGGGTAGAAGCAAAATTTAATTAAAGGAAAGTCCCAGTGAAAATTCATGAAAAATGAGTAATTAATCAAATTATGTTTTATTGTATTTTGTCACTTCCTGAAGGTTTCAAATTGGGTCTAGGGATATCAGGCCTCTTTATAAACGTATATATGTGAAAAAAAATGTACGAAATATACTAAATTATGTGTCATGTGAATTTAAAATATGATTATCTCAAATTATTCATGTTTGCGTTTTAAAATTTTCAAAACGATTTTTGGGGCTATCTATTGGGCCGATTTTTTTTTATTTTAAAATCTTCCCTAAAACAAGACGAAGAAATTGTATTGACAGATTTTTAATATTCAGCGTATAAACAATTTTATAAATAAAACATTGAAACACTGATTTTAGCTGGTTTTTTCGCCTTTTTACGACATCTTTCAAATAAATGTCAATAACTTTTTTATTTCAAATAATATTAAAAATCTGTCAATACAGTTTCTTCGTCTTGTTTCAGGGAAGATTTAAAAAAATGCAAATCGGTCCAGTGGGAGCGCCAAAAAATCGTTTGAAATACAGC
The DNA here is from genome assembly GCA_022817325.1 of Idris sp. 1 HC-2018. Classification (NCBI taxonomy): domain Eukaryota; kingdom Metazoa; phylum Arthropoda; class Insecta; order Hymenoptera; family Scelionidae; genus Idris; species Idris sp. 1 HC-2018. The sequence continues at coordinate 4,465 of JABFPM010000042.1, forward strand.
CATTTTTCAAAAGTTATTAACAAATTATTTAAACAATTAACAACTTTTTGAACTTTTCATAATTTTTCATTGATTATCGACAATATCAGTTCAAAAAAAAAATCATTGGAATCGGTTAATAATTAGCCATTTTAGCCATTTCACTGGGACGTCCCCTTAAAAATTATTCAAGAAAAATTATCGTTTTATTTTACATATAAATAATTTTATGAGTTGAAGTATTTTTGATGTAGTAATTTTCGGTTTAATTATTACTAACGAATTGGATTCATGTGAACCTTTCATCGTAGATTCTGGTAACAATATTAAAAAATTCATTCATTGTCTTAAAAGGGGTCAAAAATTGATTGTTACACCACGTTGGGCCATGAAAACAAAATGTGTATATGGTGTTTCATGACTTTCCAATCAGACGATCAAAATTCAAAAATAAATTATGAACTTAGTGGAGTTGAGCAAAGTGCGATCGGCTCATATATTATGTATTTGCATCCAAGCGTGGATAAGTGTAGTGAGCTTTTTGTTGAGGTCTAAAACTGAAAGGCGAGGGTCGAACCACAGATACGAATCCCTTGTATCAAAAGGGTTTATGGGGTGGATGAAAATCTCCCAGACAATGGCCTCATTAATCCCCAGAAACCTCTTTAAAATGATAACGATCTCGCAGTTTCAAAGACTATTAGCTCAGTGACACTTCTTGCTGATGCAGAAAATCTATGAAAAAATCTTGAGACGTCGCATCGTTGCCAGATTTCAGCAATCAGTATTCATCATATTTTCGTACAATTAATAGAAAATCTCATTGTCGAAGTAAAACTAGACACTTTTTTCTATCCACCTCTTTATTATTTTCTTTTTAATCAATCGATCAATCAATTGTTTTGAATGTTATAATTAATAATAATAAAAAACACAAATATTTTTTAACATTAATTTACAGATATAAGAATTCTTTAAATTGAGAAAGTTGAATTTGGACGTTTGAAATTGAGTGTCAAGAATGTGGCATCGATTTGGCATTTGCATTACTTAACATTGCATGACAAAATATTCGCCAAAAATGCAAATCTACGGTAATATTCAGGCCGAGTAGACTGCGATATTGTTATAATATCCATACATTTACATGAACCAACAGCCTGTTGTCTGCAGGAAGATGCTACATACCCACCATGAAATACACCATATTCCACTTTACATTATACCACGATCACGATCATCGTAAATGACTCTGACAAATATCGATCTCGAGATATTTATTCAGCAAATTTTGTTCGATCACAATTGGCTTCTGTTTCGCCTTTTTTGCTTTTATAAATGTTATTTTAAAAATACATTTCAGATTATATTTACAGTGAGGCAATCGTTGAATTTACAAATAAATTTGGATTCTGTTATATAAAAACCTTTATAAACCAAGCTTAATCGTGAACTTGTTGTTGAAAAAAAATGTAAGGTGGATTAAACGAAAAGTGTTAACACAAAGTCTCGTTACACGAGACGGGTCAAATTCTGTTTGGATGAAATACTTGAATAAATAATTTCTCATGAGATTGAGTTTGATTAAAAATGGTCTGTACCAAATATTAAAGCACTTCCGATGGCGGACATGCGATGGGGATGAGCAGCGACGTATTCCTGCCTTGGGCGCGGTAAAAAGAAATTAGCATTTCATAAAACAGCTGTTAACGTTCGTTGCTCAATTACCCTGGCTTTCGAAAAATCACTTTCGGCTCGATCTCTTTAGTGCGATGCAATCAGTTTTCAATTTTTTTCCCATTTTTTTCTTCATCATTTTTTATGAATTCACTGCACCAAAATCGGATTAATTTAGTATTATTAATGTTTCTGTTTTATACACTTGATTTGAAATTGTTGAAATAATCCGGCACTCTTTGCAATTTAAAAAATAACTTTCAACATGTAATTTTTTAGCTGGAATGTTATTTTCATAGAAACACAATGAATTACAGTTATAAAAATTAGATGACTCGTAAATTTATACTGAAAAATAAAAAATTTCTTTGATTTAATATGATTGTAAAATAGAATGATCACTTTTTGAGCTGCAGCGGAGATTTTGATTAAAACAATAGAGATTGTTTAATGGGAGGAGGGAGGGAAGGGGGTATATAACCTGAAATTGTTTTGTATGTTTACGGTTTTAATTAAATTTTAATTCCTAATACATTTGTTACATGAAAACATTTGGTTCATAAAAATTTTCAATTTATACTGCTAAAATAGGATAATTTTGTTATGAGAGGTACAACTTTGTTCTATCATTGGACAAAATTGTTGACAAATTTTACATGTAATCTCATTAACTATTTGAAGTTCGTCGATTTTTATATCGATAACTGGCATATATATTTTTGATATAATAAAGTTTTCACATGTATTAAAACTGTTAAATAAATGCATTTTAAATTATACCCTAAAAAACAAAAAAATGTAGGTAGAAATTTACTGTCCAGGCCACATCTAAAACACTTAATAATTTTAATGTTTTGAACTATGCTTGTCTATAGCGTTCTAAATAGCAACAATATGCTATTAGTTAATGTTATCACTACGTTGAATTTAATTTAAAAAAAGCTTCAACATTATGTTCATAAATTTTGAAACATTCGTACGAAATTTAAAATCCACGCTGTTGACATTATTCAATCACTTCATGAAAGTATCGATTTTAAGTAAGATTTGGTTACGATAAGTATTTCAATTCAGCATAATGATAAAATAAACAAATTGAAAAGTAATTTTTTATTTTGTTTTCAATAAACATTTTTTAAAGACAAACTTCAAAGAAACATTTCAGACTTTTTGCATATGTATTAATATTCATTATACATGATCGTAAGATGAATAAACTAAAATTATTTTATTATGTTTTTCTCATTTTATAAAAAAATTAGATAACTATATTTATATTACATTGTGATGCAATGTCGTACTACATCAGTACAACTTTAACTCACTTTTAATTATTAATATAATTTATAATTTACATATAACTAAATGAAAATAAAAGGTCTAAATACAAATTAATTGCTAATTGTTATTTTAGACAAGTTAATTCGCTGGCAAAAATCGCAAAGGGTACGCCATAAACATGTTATACAATATTGATATTCAAACAATTAAAGAAAGACAAAGTTATACATGTCTTAGAGATATAATTATTTAAAACTGGTTGCTATGGACAACTAAGCAGCTACTGCTTAATTTTCTTCTCGGTGTATTGCAATGAAAAGGAAAAAAAAGAAGAAATCCGCAGTAAAAACATCACCTTATTGTGAAAATGTATTTTTCTTTTTATTTCGTATACTTCATACATTATTTCCAATAAAAGCATTATTTATATTTGATATAACTTTAGATATAGTCATGATATCTAGCTTGGCTTTTGTTTTTGGAAACACAGCGAAGAGAACTTCTGAACAGAAGTCTAAAAAATGTGCTGGCAACATCGCGCAAAATGAGTTTAGAAATGTTATTGCTTTAATGAACATAGGCTGGAAAATGTTAAACGCTGTTTGTACACACGTGGCCTAATAACGGTGTATGCGTCTGTCATCATTTCAGCAACTTGCTCGTAGTGCGACAAAAGCCTGGAAAATGTAAATTGGTGCATTCACGTAATGTGGCTCTAGACTTACATTAGAGAGGATCCATCGACGTTAGTAATTGTGCCGAACTCGAGCATACACCAATTTGTGCCGAAATGGAAATGCCTTCCCTGTCTGGAGTCGTTGAGGTGTGAGGCTAGTAATATAATCCAGGGAGAGTATACAATCCAGACTTTGAAAAGTAACCTGGAAAAATGTAACCCATCACTATTAAGTATTGATATCTACATTTGAAGATACCTACATTTCTCTTACTGCAAAAGACAGAAAAACCTGTGCCACATCTCTGCTTTTGATTATATATAATTATTATAAACGCGTATTATAATTTGATTTTATAACTATTTTTATTCCATAAATCATCTATCTAAATTATATCATTTAAGAATAGTTTTGAGATTTTAATGAAGTTGAAAATTAAAATTACAAGGTGTCGTGTAATTTTGTCACATATGTCGATGTAAAATTGTATATTAACGTGCTATAGTTTATTTTCCAACCAATTTTTAAACTTCCGGTCTAGACATTAAAAACAAGGTTTAGATCGAAAACACCAGCTTAACAAATTAGTTTCGGAAATGAATGCAGCAGTTGACGATCAAAACCCATGTATTTGAACCGGTTATCCAACACCGTTTATTATTGATGATAAGATGAAACCAACTGATAAAATTAACGATCAATTTAGTACTGGTGACTGCAACTTGTCTCGAAACATTGACAGGGATTCGATTTGACTTTGCATAAAATTAGCAATCGATTAGAAATCGGAATAACTTATCGGTAAGAAAAAAATGTGAGAAGTCATCGATAACTCGTCAACGAAAAAGTTGTTTCACAGAACTTCAAATGTTTGCCGAGCTATTTTGCTGTTATTTGCGAATAGACTAATTAAATAGATAACACAAAAAATTAATGAAAAAATATCTAATACTCTTTTACTTTAATTGTGGGAATTTTACTGGCATTTGTGTGAGAAGAAAAAAATTGCGATTAAGCCAACATAAGAACAGTTGACCAGGTTGCAAATGGTTGCATCATCAAGTTACGTTCAAAATTCCTTTGGGATGCCTAATACTTTATAGGACACGTTATCGGCCAACATACTATTTGCAGTTTAAACTGCAAGACATGTACATAAAAGCACATCGTTACAATGCCATTCTCTGGCAAAGCTCATCGAAATACCTACTTTAGCAAATAAGCATTCGGAATTTACGTACGGAAATCAATTTCCGATGATTTCGACTTACCCTAAGAAGACAGCATTGTAATTAACGTATAGTGAAACACTGTTAAGTAGTTCACACAAGTCTAATTTGTAATTAAAATCACCAGTCTGTTATGGCTGATCATTGTAAATAATAAGAATTTAGTCCGTTAAAAGCAACTGAAACATGCATTTAATTAAAAATTTAATTTCATAGAATTAAGTTGTCATTGATAATAATTTCCTCTTCCTTTTCTATTCGAAATTTACGCAGTGAATAAATTTATTCAGTTGTATTTAACAAAGAGTTTCTCTAATCATTTTTCTTTTGCACAATTTTTCCTATTCATTACTCAATGACCTAATAGAGAACATGAATATCTATCAACATAATTCCTTTACGTAGACCTTTTCCCTTAAAGTTCTACTCAGAAGTTTGCCAAAGATGAATTACAATCTTAGGACTTTAATTCTCCTTGAATCAAAATTACGTCAAACAAAATGAAACCCTTTTCAGATTGAAGTATATTCCAAACGTTCAATTATTTTGAGAAAGTAAAAGCTACTTCAATTTTCTTTGAAGAAAATCCTAGTAAAATTGATCCATGTATAGTAGTGTAATATCATATATAGGTATAACAAAAACATAAACAACAGTCATAAAAGATTTTATATATAACTCTTACAAAAATTATTATTTATTTACATGTGATTGTGTGTGGTTATAAAAATTTTGTGAACTCATCTAGATTCAAGTTAACTAAATCAATCAAACTGAAAAAGTCATAGTAAAGGTAAAAATAAACTTTATCAAAACTAACGATTTTTCCTAAATTGTTCAGTACAAAGTACAAATTTTTACAGTAGTCAATATTTTAACGAGATGTGTTTTACATATTCAGGATCGGGTACATGATACTCAAGCTTAATGCTTCTATTGTAAACACATTAATGTCAGTCAATGATTGATGGCACAAGTTTTATGCCGATACTTTATCTTAAGGCGTCCCTTTTTGTGTGTCATTTTGTAATAGGCTCGGCGGCAGAAGACTCAATCACAAAAGCGGCCATAGAAATCGATTTCTCGTGCAAAAGCTGGTTGCACGCCTACTAATGCACTTTTGGTTGATATTATACTACTGCGATCAGAGGGGTTTCGATCGAGTGCACGTATTCGATTTTTATCGCTCTCGGTACGAAGCCTACAAGTATTGCGGATCCTCTTCCGCGATTCGCGACTCGAACAAACTAATGGACCGGTCGAAATCATATGCATCGACTCGTCCGACTTGTTTTCACGCGCCGCACGTGAGTGGTCCGGTTAACGGCAAACCTTCCTGTTGGAATGCCGATGTAATCCGTCTCGAATCGTCGTTCGAATGCCAAATCTGCTTGGCTTTGGTTCGCTTGTCTTTATGGACAAAAATTAGCTTCTGATCACTTCGAACCTAAGAATTTTAATCGATTCAACAAATGTTTTGACAATACCCAAATTTAACTAGAAAACAAATGTTTTTTTTCTTCAATTCCAATATATCAAAATCATGCATACATAAAAAGTTCAAGATAAAATATTTAAAAGCAGTTATTTTTTTATACTAGCTTTTACTGAAAAACATTTCATTAACTAAATAAATCCATTTAATGTTGTGACTTAATTATAAAATTGAGTAGTATATATAATATGCGTATAATTTTGTAATAAGCATTAATCTCCCTTGTTAACATTGTGACCACCTTCATTTGAGGTAAAAATAATGCTTGTAAATCAAAATTGTGTAGTTTCATTAATCCGACGGTTCTGCGTCATATTTTATTAAAATTACTGATTATCGATGTCCGGTAATGAGAGGGACGTATAATTGAATAAAGGCAACCGTAAATTATTTGCATTCTTTGAATGCGTCTGCGAAATTTAGTGCGTATTAAACGTGGGAACGCTTTTAGCTGCAAGGGAAGCGAGAATTGTATTAGTCCGGTTCCAAAGTAATCATCAAATTCGTATGGGCTGTGTGCCATCGTGAAAACCACTGCCACACGATGTTATACCACGCAATAACATTGTAGCCAGATCATCTCCGAGCCACTTACAAAAGAACCAAGCACATCGAACGTTATAATCAGACATCATAAAAAGGATAGTCGTTTAAACATGTTCGGTAGGCGAAATTTCTTTTAATGGCCACGAACATCGTATTTACTGCAACAAAACCATCGCGATCGTAACCAAATGAAGTTATATTCCCTGATAGCCATTCGTCACTACATCTAATAAAATCAAGAGCAAACGAATTTCAATTCAATCAACCTAACACATCAGTTTTTAATATACTAAGTTTAGTTTCATTTGTATTTCTAAATAAAATATATTAAATAATTCAGAAAAATATATATAAAAATGTTTATTAAATTGTACGTAAAAAAAGAATACAAATAGCTGGGAAATTAAGTAATCAATTATATTTCATTTGCATAAAAAATATTGTAATTATTGTTTAACATGCAAAAAAATTAACTCTAGTTTTACTTAAAATATGTATTGAAAGTAAGATGCAAACCTAAACACACTTTGCAAGTTCTTTGAACTCTTTATTTTCTATTTATTAATAAAAATCAAAGTTGTCAAACATTCATGTTATAGCAATGTTATTTATTCGCAAAAATTATTGTAAACTTTTTGACTAAAGCTTATGAAATAATGCATTTTGAAAGATACTTTTCTCTTTTATTAACATTGCTTTATTAAAATTGTAACTGGAGATTTAATGAATATAATAATTGAATAAGATTTAAAACACCATTATTATTGTCACAACAATTCTTTGTTAATTGATGATAAATCATTATTATTTTCACAGTAAAAATGACACACCAAACAGCACTTAATTATTTTAAATTCCACAAATATTTTACATATCTTTTGGGATCTAGCTAATTCGTTAATTTTTCTCGAAATAATCAATACCATTTGTTTCGAGTGCGTCGGCGATTTTTAAAGTCGCAAGTTATACTCATGAATGACCGTAAAAGACGAAAGCCCGGACGCCCAAAATATGAATCCCGGTTATCCCTCGATCTCGAGCGCAGATTGCATCACAAGATTGGCTCTTATAATTTGTTTTGAGCCTTAATACGGTTGTTTTTAATCTGCCCATCCGGCGGCTACTCGTACGATTGAACAGAGATATCGAGCGACGTTTATAAGGACAAGTAGCCATAAATGTTGACGATTTGACCAACCATTTTGCCGCGTCGGGCTAATGCGTGTCATCGATCAAACGTTCCTCGACCTGCAAAATGCTGCGCAATTCTTCAGGTATTCGCAATATTGAAGGAACAAAATTCTTTTTCAGCTCTAAACATTTCTAAGCATCTGTTTGTTATTCACGAGACACCTTCCTCGAGTAAATGACATTACACATTTTCAACTAAATGAGTTTATTATAATTATTTGCACGAGATATAACCGAACGAAGTAATATGATCAAGGTAGTGCACACAACACTGTAGTCCCGGCACATTAGATGTTAATATTCTAACCGCCACTTTATCTCACCGTCCTTCATATCAGACTACCATGTTAGTAAATTACTCTTAGATTATTAGAGTGATGATATATATTAAATGGATCTTTGAAAAAACGCATAATTTCTTATATATAAACATTATAAAATGTGATCATTAATTAATAAAATTTGAATTCAACTTGTACACTCATAAATGTCGCTTATATTATTAATTATGATGTCAATACAATCAGATTTAGATAATACGATTTAAATGAAACAGGATCTTTAACAAAGTGAGGAAAGAAGAATTTAAATAACTCAATAAACTGAGCGATTTCATTTCATCATTTTGTTTTATTTTAGTGAAACTTTTCTTTAGTGAAAGTTTTTTGGACTACAAAAGTATAATTTTTACTGTGCTTTTTATTTCAGGATGCAACTAATCTAAAAAATGTGAAAAATTTAACTGAATATTGTTTTAGTTTTGAATTAATTATCTGTAGATTATTTAAATCACACTATTTTTAATCATCTAAAATCAAAAAATTACCATTTGTCAATACGTTCGTTTTAAAAATTAATATTATTTGGCATATTTTAACGCTGTCAACATTCAGGTTTATTTTCTATTTACTACCATTTGTGTCATCATTTTTACTCAATTATCATACACGGTTACATTCGTTTTCATCATCAAAATAGTACGTTCAGCACCAAAGCATCTGCATTATTTCAAAATTTGCGTCTAAAATTGTTTGCAAACATTTATATCAAGTGACAAGTTAGTTTGATATTATAATCAGCTGATGTATAGGAGTAAAATTTGCATTGCAGCATTATTTACTAGCGCAGGAATGTTCACACGGTCTTATTTTGATCAGTTTTCGTGTTTGACGTGAATATATTATGAAAAAAATGTCGGTGAAGGGTGAAAGAGAGAGGAAGGGGGGGGGGGATAAAAAGCGAAAAGAGAAACGTTGAAGTAAAACGTTACCCTCAGCTGACTGCGATATGTAGATGACCTCTGATACGTGCTACCTACATTTATGTCCACCACCCTCTCCGGCGCTATGTATTCGAATAAATGAGCTGGGACACGTGTACGTGTACTGTACGTATACATAATGTGAGCGTAGCTTATATCGTAATACTCGGCAGATACAAGCTAGTAGGGGGTGTGGTCTTAGCACGCGTTATGGACATAATTCATCCGACAGTGTTGTCGTGGGAGGAGAAAACTGAAATTCAAGAGTGCGAGAGAGCAACGTTGAAGGTGTTATTCTGAAACACGCGTGTACAAATGCTCGTTATATAGAATTACTTCAATGATTATAATCGAGCCATTCATTAAATAGAAAATTACTAGGATTTTGGCAAGCAAGCGCAGGAGATAGTTTGAGAAATGTTAAGATATGGGATAATAAAGATGAATTCCCGGAGCTTCCATGAACAAGACATTTTGACGATCAAATTTTATCAACACTATAAACTGGATAATGGAATTTATTATGGACCCTAAGCTTCCAATAACTTTGGATTCAGTTCATTTAGGTGCGACTAAAAAAGAAATGTCGTTAACTAAACTCTAAATTATTTACAAGTTTAGGTAAAAATGCTTCACATCTTAATCTATTGTCATAAACGAAATGTTTGGGGTAGATATGGTTGGGTGTTACATTTTCTTATTTCTAAACAATCAAATGTTTTGAAATGATTTTGAAAAATTTACTATGAAAAAAATACGATTTATTGAGATAAATAATTCGAAAATTGGTTACGATTAAGATAATGAGATTGACATCAAGAACATTCGTAGCATAACTACAATTGTCTCTAAGATTTATTGTTAATCTACTCTATATCAAGAACCGACTTCAACAGTAGTACTGTAAATACGAGTCTACGGTATACGGAAAAGCTGCTCAGCGAAACGAACGACTTTGGAATCCATTTAGATAAGTAAACGACTTTGTTAATTAGATTTGTCGAGACTATAATGGGACCTGAAAGGTGGAGGGCGAAACAATCCCAGTTAAACTCGAAAAGTCGGAACGCGACGACTAGAAAATACAGCGCACACTTTGATAGGACAGAAAGACAGCGAGAACTTTTCTGCGATTAATTGTCGAGCTTTAAAATATGCTCGAATATTCTTCTTGCGGAGGAACATCCGCGACAGTATACCTGACCTCTTTTTTCTTCTGCGTGATACCGTCCCGTTTATGCAAAGAGATTCATTTTAATGAGATTCTCATTAACTGCCGGGTCCCTTTATTTACTGGAAAAACGAACTAAAAATGACGATACTCAGTTCGATTATTTACTCAAGTGTTTCTGTATAAATAATTATCAAACGACATTAAACAATCACTTAAACGTTACTTGTTTGTCTCAAATCAGTTTCATTTTAAAGTAAATATTATTATCCGTAAACAAAAATAACAGTGTCGTTATTCAAAATGAACAAGCTTCTTGAATATTGGTACACGACTTCTACTTCCTTTTTTTTTTCTTTAAAAATTATCATATTACAAAATGATATGAAATAGCTTTCGCATGTAACATTCATAACATAAATGATTAATCAAATTTTTTTTGGGACTGCCTTTAACGGTATGTTGAATTGACAGTCAAACAACAATTCCCAAGACAATGATCATCAGATGCAAATAAAGATAGCTGGAATGACTGCATCGTTTCAGCAAATTAACGTTTCTGTACAACGCTCGTTCACCGATTTGCGTTTCGCCAAATGCTGTGAGATTCCCGGTTCTTGGAAATAACCATCGTGCAGTTAAGACCTCAGAGTATCAAGTTTCTTCGATTGTATCGTCAAACGACGCGTCTGATTTCGCCATGGCACTGCCCGACTCGGCTATTTCGGTGACTTGTCCGCAAGCACCGTTCTACAGAAACGTACTTAATCCGCCGGTGAATCTTGCAAAAATGGTAATCGTGGAGGCTTAATGATGAGTATCTGTGTCCTTTGCGCGCTCTATCGGGATAAAAAGGTGGAACCCAGAGTATATAACACTATCATTCACATATCAGGCCTTGTAATTAATCGGACTCAGGTTTCGCTTTAAATCCTGTTACAACTTTGTTTCCTTGCAATGTTTTCACAAGTAGGGTAAATAGATTGTAATTCTGAATTAAAAAAAGAAAAGAAAGTTGAATATGTAAAAATGTTTACAAGATTGGTTTCGCCAAATTTCATATTTCTTGTTTTTTAAGGTATTAAACACAATGAAACAAAAATTAAGACCCCAAAGAAACATATTTTGTCCCAAAACATTATTTGCATTCAGATTTAAAGTTAATTGAAGGCTTTTTCTTCGTTTATCAGTGTTTTCTGCTTCTTCTTCTTCTTCTTCTTTTGCACATTTTTTTTAACTTTGTTTTTGTCTTTATTCACTTTATTCTTTGTCCAAGGGCTTGGTCACATATCTCCAAGTATAAGAGCACAAGCTCGGACAATCTGCAAAAATACATTCTTTCAAATGATTCGCACGCGCATTCCCGAAGGCGAGTTTTATCTGGAGGTACGAACGCTCTTGTCAGTTGGCTGCCTTCTCTCTGATCATAACGTTAAAAATGTATACGAAACTGACTAACCCGACATAAATACTCGGAATTCCCGCTAACATAGAAATTTTATGCTGAAACCCACTGTGCTTGAACCGCATAAATCTCAATTCAAAAAAAAAACGCCAGAATCGTCCACATCCAATATCGGCCTTCGCAATTAATTAGTTTTTCCGGTGTGCATATTAAAATATTTCAATTTTGATGACTCGTGTGGAATGCTTTTATTAATATAGGTGAAACATATGCTTGGCGTAAACCGGAATCTCCATGTACAGTTTTATTTTCATTATATTTCAAAGACATAAAATTATTTCTTAAAAAGGTAATAAAAGCTAAATTTGCGAGTCTAAATTCTGACGTTACATTTATTATCAATCTGTTGAAAGAAAGTTAATTGAAAACAAAAATGTGAATTGAGTTGTAACGTTTGGCATAATAATCCGCACTATAGTAACGAGTCGTCTATTAACGACAACTTTAAACGTGCAGTTAGTGCCATGTACAGAGATTAAAACCACTTTATTGTGTCGGTTTTACTTGAAGGACCTTTCACATTTTTAATACTTCATAATTTATTTGTTAAACATTGCAGCTACTTTGTATTAAGAGCTTACATACAAAGGTCGGTACCGTGAATTCTTACCGGTAATCCGAAATAAAAGCCAAATGTCGCAGCGTAATGAAAAGGTGCAATTATGGCCACATAATTTACGACAATTTTGATAAGATAGAACTATGGATTATGAATAACGTCTACATCAAAACTGTTGATAGTAAAGCGTTCAAAGTAGTTATATTATTTTACTTTTAATGCTTTTGGCGCGACAACGTGGCATTTTATTATGTATTAGAAGGCGTCAAGAACTTAATTAAATTTTTATGATACTTTTCTTCGAGTTTTGAGTTTATTCAGCCCCATTTTATCGTTTTTTGTTCTTTTTTATTGTGTTATTCAATGTTGAGAGAGAAATAATTAAATTTTATCCGGTACAGTAACAAACTTAATACATTGTTTAAAAAACAATATTTTTTTGCTATCAGTGTAATTTATTAAAATTGTAAATTTGAAAGTTTCTCATAGATTTATAGTTAAATTTTTTTTTGCACAAAATGCATTGTAACGATGAACTTCAAATCAATGTTCCATAAATCACGTATTTTACACTTGGCGTGATCCGAAATTATAGAGTCGATGGTCCACTTTCTTTTCGCGAGCGTGACTTTAATGACAGGATTTTACTGAGAAAACGCGTGACTATGGGGTGTTAATCATAGTTAGAAAATTACGCGCACCACTCTCGTGTCGCTCAAGATTCCTTTAGCTCTATTACTAGTGTCGCTACGTTTCAAAGTTCAACTTTAACGTCTAAAGGAACTTTATCGAAATTTCATAAAAAATGTATAATCTAAATATCAAATTTAAGATTAAAAGCAAAGTATTCTCATATAGAATTATTATAAAAAATGTAAACCATAAAACTATTTTTATAATAAAAAAATTACAATCAAAAAGAATTTATTGGTACACTTTTTTGTCGATTTTCGTCTTTATGTTAACAATTTTTAACTTGATAAAAAACATTGTGTTAAATTATAATTATACTCAACTAATTTATTATGGAAAAATTATCCTTATTTTTATTTTTAAATTAAAACATATTTTATCACATTAAATAAAATTTATGTTAAAACTTTAACTTTATAGGGAATGTGTTTTGTACTGAATCTCAAAATGATGTCTTCATAAAAGTAAACCTAATCTCACGTTCACATTGAAATATTAATTACCAGCATTGCGTAAGCAAGGTACAGTACGCCTCTTCATTATGAGGTTTCGTGTCTTCGAGCTTGATCAAATACCAGGACCAAGGCATGCATTCACGTGCCTTCCATCGATAAATTTACGAAACCTGCCCTCTAAATTAGCGTACCGCGATAAAGCGAAACAAATACTTTAACGCAGTGTTTCGGCGAAATGCTCATTTTAATGAATATTATCAAAAAAGAGGTACAAGAGGATTATTAAAATTATATGAGTAAAAAGAGACATGTGTGAGCAAGGCATGTAAAATGCTAATAATGCACGTTTTTTCGTAATAAATATAACGCACGACGGAAAGGAAGAATGGCAGAGAACAGAAGGGACAACTCAGCAAGAGAGAGGAGCTTTAAGTGACGTCTAATTGGATGATCATTCATTAAACGAAGATTCAATGTACATTTACAGCGTTGTCAAACTTTTATCGTACAAGTTTCCCGAAAAAGGCATGTTTATGTCGCAAATGCGTTCTTAAAAATAAAGTACAACGATTTTTTCACTGCTAATGAAAATTTCAAAATAAACTTTCCACTTGTCAGACAATTGCAACTGGCCACTGTATTAAATAATTATATAAAAAACAAAACAATCCTAACAATGAAAATATTTTTCCATTGTAAAAAACCTATGAATGTTAATTAGAAGTTTAATTTCATTTAAATACTTTCATTTTCTTTATATAGTGACGATTTTTTGCGATTAAGAATTGGTCAACTTAAGACAATAAATATTAATTGACAGTAGCCATAATATAATTTACAATTATTTGTCTTGACCATAAATAACTCAAGTGATGGAAAACAATTGAACAGATTGAAACTCGACATTATTGCAACTCGATTACGAAATTTAGTTTTGAGAAATGGTGATTGCCGTTTGCATTTAACACTTTCTCACGAGATTATCCATAAGAAAGCAACTATTGCATATAAACAATTGTCATTGAGTAGAATCCGCGAATTAGATGCAGTGTTCGATATATCATCTGGTACGATGCCATACATTATACATAATTAGGCCAATTATGTAAAGACCGTAAGATAACTGCTACTAAATTGTCCTATTGTCCTGCACTGAACTAGCGTCGAAAATACGCCATCCAACTACTACACAATCACAAAATAATCTGGCAAAGTCAAAATGAAAATGTATTATGATAATAAGAGTTGGACTCTTTAGATGTTTTAATAACGCTCGCTATAGTTCAATTTGGGTTACCTAAGTATTAAGACGAAAAGTGGGTCGCACAAAATTATGACGACCCAATTATGAGAGTATAAAATTATTTGTCTTTAAGTGCAGAACAGTGAAAGAAATGTACAAAAAAGAGGGTTGATTAAAATGTATCAGTGAGTCAAAAAAGGTTGTACAAAAAAGGGCTACTTTATTCTTGGACTATAATTATTCACCGTGATTGAATTGAACATAAGATCATATAATGAGGTCAAAGTTCGTTTAAATAATACATACGAATTACATTACTTTAAATTGCAATAAGTGAAACTGATTCTTATTATTTGAATGTTAAAATGAAAGTGGGAATATGTGCATGAATTAATTATCGATATTAAAAGCTTTCTAAGAAAAGCGGCTTGATTTAAAATTCAAAGTTCATGCATCCTTAATGCGCGGAGGGTTTTCGGTCTGCGATTTTTGATCAGATCGGTAAATAGGTACGAGCTTTTATTAACAAGCAACAGAGTACTGATATCGTGATGGGGGAATGTTTCTTATTACCCTTATATACTTCTTGACGATGACAATGTGTTGAGAACGAGCACGATGACTAACACTGTTTCTGATATTAAAACGGTTGTACGTCTCTGTGAAGATTTTAATATCATCCTTCGGGATGAAAATTTACATTGACGGTGAAAGTGAATTTGAGAGGGAGGACTGCAGAAAGAATAAGGATTTCCAAGTAAACCTCGATATTCTATCAATATCGTGTGCTTTCTTTACAGAAATTCAAATATTAAATGTACATTATATATCGAAAGAGTGACTTTTGAATGATATAATATCAATAATAAAAGCTTTTCATTTTTTACAAATTGTATTCCATTAATTTTTATAAAAATGTATTATGGTCTTATTTTACAGTAGTGAGTTTCCTGTATTGGTTACCCAAAATGCATTTCTTTTTGTTTAGGTTAATTTCAGATCATATTAATATATCCATTTTTGTCATAATTTTAAAATTACTCTTTTTTTCAATTGTGTCTTAAATCGAAGATAAAGATATCTTTTTTACTTTACAATAAAACTGCGCTAATCAGAGCATAGAAGCTTTATATAAGTTGAAAGATGATAACAAGTTTCTGTTTGAAATAATAAAAGAAAACTTGAACACAGTGGAGCATGAAACCTGTCCATTTGCATAATCAAAAAGACAATGGCATTCCAGTTAGAATCTCTTTTACAGACACTCAATAAGTTCAATAAAAACTCAATCTACTAATCTAATTTTCAATGAAACTCATGACAAACTTATGTGTTTGACTTTTTCAAAGTTTTTCTCACTAAAATACGATCTTAAAATGCGATCGCTAAAACAATTCAAAACTTGAATCCTTTATTCCACCGTGTTGAATATTAAAATTTGTCCTGGCGAGTTGAAATCCCGGATTTGTTGTGAAAAATCCGCTCAAATAAAGAACCAATTTGAATAATGTACTTATATATAGACACGTTGACAAAAGCAACAGATAATTTTTTTTTCTTTGCACATGCGCTTAAAACATAAAGCAAATTGTATCGTATCAATGACGCAACTAGACAGCAAGATGGCATTAAATTTTTGTTATCGCGATATATACAGCTCTCCACATAATCGTGTTTGATGCTTCTATGCACTCACAAATTACCTCTTTCAGCGGATCAGAATTTATTATGAAATCATTTCTTTGCATTACTACAAAATTTGTTTTTATTTCTGTCAAGCTCATGTTAATGTTAATACACAGTTTTAAACATTATTTTAAACAATTAGTGTTGAAATAAACAATAATCATCTCGTTTAGCTGAATTTTATATGATGTAATAATAATAAGATCAGTGTTTACAACGTTTTGTTTTACCATCTTATGATTCAAAAGCATGAATGATTATAAAATGAGACATTTATATTCTAAAACATGCTCTTTAAAAAGATTATGTTTCAGCTAATAAATTACAGCTAATTTCCAAAATTGTCTGCAGTTTAGAAGTTAGCTGACATGTGGTGCAGATAGGCGATTTTTGCAACATTTATGGTTAACCAAAATTACACGAACTGAACTTAGCAAAGATCTGATACCCAAGGTTCTACCACAATTTTTAGATAAAAGTTAAATCTAAGAAGATGATGCAAAAAGAGATTTCAAGTTAGTAAATAAAAAATGTATTTTTATTATATAATTTTATTTTTACTTCTAGAAATGTTTTTGAAATTTATCTAAATTGATTTGAATATTGTTGAGTACGTTGTCGATGGAACAGAAAAGCATTCATGAAAGGATACTTTTTCTCTACATAAAGTTACAGGGAAAATCAAACTACAATAATACACTGACAGTCATTGATTTGAATCGAATACTGCGAGACATTCTAAAAATTTTGATTACACACTCCAGAGCTTCGAGATACATGCGTGGTGGGATGCATTACTGAGTTCATGTCTCTTTGAATAGCATAATTCATCATAAAATCCAGTAACTAAAAGTTGAACAACGATATGATAACATACCCTAGAAGAGACTTCCACGAAGATTTATTTAGTCTGTTGTTCTGCATCTCTGCATTCCACTTATCTTTCGTAATCACCAAGAGTACGAAGTCACCCATATTTTACGTATAATAGAGATGACTTTAAGTTTATGCTTTCGACAAAAGAATTCCAGACATGGAAAACTTGAAAAATTCATTTAGCTTTTGTTGACTAACAGACAATTCTTTTAGAAATAATTAAATTTTTGTTTTTCATACATCGTTAAGAAATTCAAGTGAAAACAGTAATAAAAACTTGATGAAAGAAATAAATTTACATTTATATATATATATATAATTTTAATGAATAAGAGATTTGCATGCTTTTTAGAATAATATATATTATATTTAATATATTTAATATATTTAATATAATATATATTATTCTAAAAATAATAAAAATCTCTTCTTCATTAAAATTATTTTTTTCTTTTCACTAATTTGTGTTTAATAAAAACGGTAATATTAAAAACTGTGTGTTATTACACAGTCGACTTGTTTCGTATTCTCTTATATTTCCGTGATTGCTGCAAAAGCAAAATAATCCGACAATTCAATACAAGATAATATTGAAGTCGAATCGAAGCGGTATCTCACTTTTCAGGAAAACTCTTGGCTTCATTCATCCAAAGTCAAGAAACGATCGCAATTTCTTGAAGAGAGAAGCAACTCCCAATACAACACACTTGGTATTAGATTGGTCAGTAAAAAGGTGTCACAGCACCAAATCCGCAATAATTCGATGTATGGAGTAGACGTATAAAAGAGTCGTTTAATAAGTTGAACAAATGTTTCCTGTGAGTTGCCTTTCGTCGTTTTTTTTTCCTTATAAATCAAATTTGGCCATTAAAAGTGTCGAAGGGGAAAATTGATCGATAAGAAAATGTTATTAAATTAAAAAATATCATAATTACTATAATTTTTAGAAAAAAGATACTTTCAAATAAATACATTTGAACATTTCTATTAATTTTAATAAAAACTTTGTTACCAATAAAAATTGTAATTTTTAACAACACAACGTTAAAGTACTAAAACATCGCTTGTTCAACAATATACATTGTAATGTTCATAGTTTTGCACTTTTTTACTATTTAGAATTTGAACTTCTACATCGTTTAGTATCGAAACGTTCGTGAATTATTTTATAAACTTCTTTAGTACATGTTTGTTCATATATCAAGAGACGTTCGACGAACTTCTTCTCTTTTGTAAATTGATTTTTAGTTTGTTACTTTCTTTGTAGCATTGCAGTTTCGGAGCAATAAAGTAGTGGTTTTACCGAGGGTTTTGTATTGCTCGTAGAAAACATAAGGTAACACAACAAATTCTTGGTTTTTTGAACATGTTTTAATTTCAATCAAGTTGTCGTTAAATTAAGTTCTTTAACGATTAAAAATAACATCAAGATTATTAGATGTTTATGTGATGAACGCTGTAATTTAATTGTATTACAATATTGTAGTTGGATGCGACATTGAGTTGAATTTCATTCGAAATTGTTTTTCTATTAAGTATTAAGGTCGAGTGAGTTTCATTAGAAAAATGTGCAAATTCATAGCAGATTCATGCCAAATTATGTTAAGCAGTTTTCTGTAGAATGAATAGAAAGTTGTAAGTTATTGTATCAAATGCTCCGACGAAGCATCTGCTGAATTTCAATAGTCAACTAAAATGGTAGTAAATTTGAATCCATGTTAAGGCTAAAATTTTTTTATTTAAAAAATGCAATTGAAAGCTAATATTTCGTCCACTTTTTTTGCACAACTATGTACCGATAAAATATTCCCAAGATATTATATTTGCACTTCTACGTACTGTGAATGTGAAATATATTTGACATTCTACTGTAATTATAGTTACTTTCTATAACTATTTGTAAAAATAATTTATATTTATCACAGTTTTCAAGATCGTAATAAAATTTGTACGAAGAAAGTTAATAAGAATTATGACTTTTTCTTTTTCTTCATCTATTTCAATTCTCCAGAAATGAATATTCATTTAGATTAATTTTAAGTACAAACATCTTTTTTCGTAAAAAAAAGCATAAAAGCATCAAACAAGTTTTTGCAATAAATATCTATCACTAAAGTTATCAGAATCATTTATATTTGTACATATCATTCAATTATAATCTAATTATCATAAATTACAATTTTTTACCCCAGCTTGTAAAAGGAATGTTTAAAAAATGATTTATAAATAGATTAAACAAAGCGTATTCCATTACAAAACGACTGCATTTCTATGAATCAAAAAATGCCTCAGTAGCATTTCTTTAAGTAATACATCGCAAACCTTAAATAGACAATAACCCTTGTGTCAAAAGGTCAACGAACAGAACATATTCTCTCCATATCAATAAGCAGCATGCGATAATCAAAATGCCTCCATTTGGGTCTACAACGTAGCGGCATTTAGTATCAAAAGTACGTTAAAAAATGACGTACCACCGAGTCACGAACGGCGTCCCGCATAGCAAACATCGCCGAGCGCTTCCTCGTGATCGTTTTACTTGTAACGAGAAGGAGGGACAAAGAAAAACAGAGAACGAGAATCGTCGGGAAGTTGCTAGAGGGTCTCAGATCGCGACAAGGACAGAATGAAGCCGCGGAATATCTATCGTGCCAACTTCGAAATAGCAAATTTCATTCTATTTAATGCACATTATCGAGCTACTGTCTCAGCTTAATAATCGCAAGATATCATGCTTAATCGGCATAAAAGATCAAGCAATCCTCTCCATCGAGAGTCAATTTGCCTGAACGAATCATGCGTTGAGATTGTTTCGGCCAAGATTACTATTAATTTAGATATAAATTCTGTAAATTAGTAGCATGTGCATTATAAATTGTTCAAATATGTATCCCATTTTGCAAATTTAATATAAATGATATTTATCTTTTATTGCTTATTCAACAATTGATGTGAAAAGATGCAATGTATATTTAAGATAATCAAAAAGATCGGTGAAAATTTTGCACAAACATCTGAATATTGAAAATGCTGCTAATTAAGCAAACTCAGTGCTCTTAAACCTTACTTATACATGGCTACAGATTTATAATTCATTGAATCTTAAACTCCCGAGCCGGAAATATAAAATTTATTTTGATATACATCATGGTGTTCATTTTCCTAAAGTTGTTTTAAGAGCATGAAGAAAATAAGAAATACTTACTTCGAAAAAAAATTCCTTACTAAAATACCAAGTTTATTTTAGATTTTCTTTTTACTGAATAATTGTAGAAGTGTTTTCGAAAACAAATTCTCAATATATTTGCATGGTATTCTATAAAAGACATTTGACGATAGAGACACACAAATTGAATCACAGTAGTTGTGATTCAGTGAGTTTAGATGCCCTTAAAACAATTCGTTACACTGGTTGCAAACTTCTTTAATCGTCTTAGAAACTTGGCTAAAATCATCTTAAATTCACAGGGATAAAGTTAATAGAATACTTCACGTCGGGTGCAATAAGATCATCTTTGCAATTAATCCAAACTAGTTTTGCCAAGGCGTCAATTCAACTTTGCGATTAATGGTTAATCCGACGTACTAAGTTTTTCCGTGGAATGCCGTAATTTTTTTCTTCTTCTTTTTTTTATCATGCGCGCAACAGACGCCAAGTGGTTCGAAATGCCGTTGCCTCTCTACGCGTACGTCAGCGTTCAGTCCCATGGTGTGCGATCCAGAGAACCGTTATTTTTTCTTCTTCTTTTCATTCCTACGGTTCTCTGTCTCCGTTGCTTCGTCGCATCTTGTTGGCGAAGAGTCGTCCACCTCCATTTCGTTCTTTTCGTTTGTCATTATTTGCTCGTAACCTCGCAGTTAATGAAAGGACCCAAATATATAATACTTTCATATCTGTTATATTTTCTACATCCGTCACAATAAATAATCCAAAGGTCATTTCCCTAATCACATAAGGATACAATCTTGGAGGATAAATTTTTGCATGACGTGTGGCCCCCACCGAATGGAATAATAATATTCATTTTTTGGGCCGCTTGCATGTAAAACTACCCTCGACTAGTTAACCAGTAGGAGCATGCGTTTATTGTCCTACTGGGCGTTGTAACCAACTGCACAAGACAGCAGTTTATTGCAGTCCCGGGAGCTTCCCTCAGCAGAAGGGGAAGACTGCAATTCTCTTTTATACACTTACCCTGGACTGATTAATTATAGATTGCTTATGGTAATGCCGTATGGAAGCCAACAATCTCTCGCCTAAATTGACTATGATAAACCTGCTATCGGTCGCCGAAATAAGACGCAGATGTCACTGTTGTAATCCAATTGCGGAACCCCCGAGAAGATATTATAAAACTACAAGAGTCATGATTTTCCCTCGAGAATTTCATTTACTCTCTACATTTAAAAAGAAAGTGCTGATAAAGAAATAAAAATTCCTGGGAACCTGAATTAAAAATTTGTCAATTATATTGTCAATTTTTTTAAATATTAATATATGGGCATATGTCACAAACTTTTAACTTTGCTGTTTTTCGATGTAATTACTATAATTGAAGTTTAATTTATTAGTTTTTATAATGAAAATAATTTTTTTATTCCTTAAATTTACTAGGTGCCAGCTTTTGTATAAATCAAAATTATCTACATAATAACTTATACAGCTGAAACCATGTACAAAGAGCATTACGTAACCTGTCCCTGTCTACTTTTTGATTTTGCTTAGTGATAATTAATTATATAGGAATAACTGATTTAAATGCATTTAATGAAACTGATTCGTTAAAACTCGAAATTTCAAAATATATCATGTAAAATGATATGTAGATACCCAAGCGATAGATATTTTATCATAAACATATGTCCCTCAGATTTTGCGATTTTCATTATTGTCAAAAGAAATCAATTTATAGTTGTATTTAAACTTATAAAATAATACTTGTAAGTACGAAAATGAAAGTCTATTTAATGTAAAATAGAACACAATTTATTTTAAATGCAATTATTTACTCAACAGTGCATAATTTCAAATGATATGTCGGTCCGTGCAGGTTATACTAGATACTGAAAACACTGAATAATTTTGCGAATTGTAAGTAAACCTTATTAAATTTGTATATGCACCTTGTAATTTGATACCACTTACTTATTTATTTAGTTTAAAACTTAACATTTCATTAAAACTGAGAAAAAAGCATTTTAAGTTTTTGAATTTAATTTTATCTTTTAAATCAAAAAAATAAGTTTTTTTTAACTATTTTAAGTTTGCATTTACCTAGATCTTTATGAAACTCAACAAAATGATTTTTATTAAATCAATTAAACCATAAAAAATTAAGTTTATATTTCTATTGCAGGTATAGGGGCATACCTGGTTATTACTGTAAAATGAAGGTCTTACCTGATTATTACCATTTTTTTTCTTCTCTTTTCTGTAATATTTTCAACAGTTATTGTGAAATATATAATTGAAAATTGATCTTAACCATTATTGCATCTGAAAGTACTCAATCAACGCTACATTTTCTCAAAATATCTCAATTTTCCCGAAAATGTCACCTACCTGGTTATCACCGGAAGCCGGACTTAATTCTTATAAAAAAAAAAAACATGAAAATTGTCAGTTACGTAACGCTGTCATAATTTCTTTTTAAAAAAATCGTTTTTTGCAGAAAAAAGTTTGTAAAATTAAATTTTTTTTCAGACATGAAAATAGGTCTTAAATAATAATAATAAGATAATTTTACTGTTTTGGACCATTTAATAAATTAAATTATTTTACGTTTTGGAATTTTGTATTCCCTTTTATAACTGTTAATATTTTTCTACGAAAATTTGTAATAAATGTTTTTACTATGTTAAAATTAAAGTTAAAAATGTCTAAATCATACAAAATCTTCAAATTATATGAATTCAGTTTTGAAAAGGGAATAAAAAGTTCCGAAATGTAAAATAAAGGTTATATCTGATATAGCCCTACTATCTCAGCATTAACTTTATTAGTTAATAAAAATTATAAAAAGGTAGTTTATTATTATCTAAAAATATTTGTTTGTACTTGATTTTAAACAAAATAGTTAAACGATAATTTAACGTAAAAACATGGCTGATTCGATTTTTTACGCGTGCACCTCAGTTGTAAATGATAATATAAGTGATGAGACGTATTAAGAGTTAATAGAAAATCATTTTTAACAACTTTTATGTCATGGACAAATCTAAGTTGTGAATGTTAAAGTAAGTGAGATATGCCCATATTGTAATGTAATTGAATACTGCGTCAATTCCGTTGACTTTAATTTATTAAAAACAACGGTTTCTGACTGAAACATGCTCTTTTTTTCTGTCGAACATTTGTCTAACAGAAAGCCCGGCAGTCACCTTGTTGAACATTGATTGCCAGGCGCAAACCATTGAAATATTTGTTTCGCGAAGCTCGATTAGGCTGTTTTTACACTTGACGACCTTTTTAGTGTGGAACTTCTTTCTTGGTGCTTTTTATCGGTTAAACGAGAATTCCAACTGTTGAAGGAGAAGAAGAAGACTAAAACTAAGACTCTCCCGTCGACAAGGTGCGGGAAGGAGAAAGAGCTGCGGGACGAGAAAAATCTACCTTAATTAATGGTGGGTATATATTTGAAAGAGGAACGAGACTGCGAAACGAGTCGATAAAAGATAAGTACGTCTCCGAGACGGTAATGTGAGACCCTGCTTTCTGTGCACGCAAATGACAGAAATGAAAGGAGATGCTGCATTGAAGCGAATAAGAATTGTAAAACAAAAAAGAAGAGAATTAAAAAAAAGTAAAGTAAAAACAGGGCCAAGGGAAGGAGCAAGCGAGATTAGTAGATCGGCATCAGACTGCGAGTCCAGATGGATGTGCACAAATATTTTTAGACGACGTGCAACTTGGCCCACAATTAATCATTACACACCGCAACACTTTGGTCACGGCAAATGACCGACCAATGGGCTACTGTGCGCTTTGTATAAATAACTCAAAAGTCCTAGGAATTGCGTGCGTAAATGTCAACTGTATTTTATTTATCAAACGATCGCAACTGTGATCCACACTGCAAATCTTGACGCTTTGCCTAAATATATATATTTCACCTTGGAGAGGAATGCGCTTAGAAGTGAGTCTACTGGAATGCATAGGGTGGATATATAATTAAGAAGATGCTTAATTAATTCTGATGGATGATGATTAAGGGTGCACGAACGTTGTTTTGGATCATAATCTGGAATGTAATTAATTTACGGATGCTGCAGTTAAGAGTTAAAATAATGAATTAGACAGATGTATAATATGTATTTGAAAAGCAGGACTTGTTAAATTGCCACATTTCCTTCCAATTTACATACAAGACTTATGATTTGGAGGGATATTATATAAAACTGATATTGCGATATAAAACTCGATTCAAAAGTCAAAGATTGTAATCAATAACATAGTTATAGGGACTGTATAATATAATGAATTAACAATTGTGAAGGTATTCTTAATTATACAACATTCATTGACTGTAAAATCATGATTATGTGATGTATATGCACGAAGAAGATTTATTTCATTTTTATTAAACAAATTCGATTTGCAGAACTTCTGTGTAAAAGCTTTAATTTTATAATTAATCAATTATTTATTATTTTCAACATATAAAATAATGTCGAGCATACATTAGACTGTCTTTTGGTTATAACGATCATTTTGTGAATTGACTAATTCATTTTTGCATTCATACAAAATTGTTGAATTAATCTTGTAATAAAATTTACTGCATCAATAAATTTTAATAATTATGATGGAATTTTGTTTATATTTGTGAATGAACAATTTTTGTTCTGATTAATAACATCTAATCAAGTATTAACACGATTTCTAAAATTTTTCGGACATGCAACAAAATGCAAACAGATTTACATTGCGTCTAAATAAGTAATCAAAAAAATGTATCATACATAAACTCGTGGCAAAGTTTATAACTAAAAAAACCTTAACGTGTTAATTTCATTCATAACAAAATGAGAAATTATAGGCTACTGAAAAATTTCTATTTCAATGTAATTACACGGTTGGTGCCAAAATTGACGTTAACCCAGTGGCTTATAACAACACTAGATTTGTTTGTCGCAGTTTTGATCTGAACAAAGTACAAAGCACACAGTCCCACATGTGACACATAAATAATAAATGTAGGTGATAGCGATGAGTTATTGTGTAAAAACGCTGTTTGCATGGAAGATTGTTATGCATGAACGCAGACGCGGCGTGTGGACCGCACTTGGTATAATACCCGGTTTTACAATAATGACAATCGGTATAATAAATCAAGAGGGTCGTCACAAGGGTGCGAAAGTTTCGGGGCGAATAGCACGGCGTTAACAAATGACTTTATTTCGCAAGCATCCTATACAGTCAAAATGAAAAGCTGTCAAAACGATTTTCTTTTTCGAGGATCAATTAGTCGTGCGATTCAAATTCAATATTATTGTTATTATTATATCAACGAGAATTCTCTTTTCTCGAATGAAAATATGTCGAGGGATGTGAAGAGTGACTGAATGGTATTGCGCAGTTTATTTTGAGTGACACGCTTCAGTAAATCCCGATAAGTAACTCCCCAGATCATGGATAAATTGATGTTTCAGCTCAAGTGTTTGAAGATATAAAGTAAAACGTAAAAAAAATTCATTTTGAAATATTAAAGAAAAAGAAACACGAACGAAATTAAACAAAAGTTCAATTTTTATGAAAAAAGATTGCAGCAAGATAATAATGACAAAAATTATCAAATACGCAAAAGTCAATTTTGTTAAAATATTTTTCTAAAAATTGTTTCGTCAAAATTTAATCGATGTCTTTCCCCCATTTCAAAAAGAACTATCACTGCAAAATAATATAAACTATTTTAGACTGAAAATGATTGTAATATTAAATAAATAAAACTATTTTTCGATAAAGAATGAATTGATATGACCGGGCTATTAATAATTTTTTGTTAATCCAGTTCTTTACGACAATAAACGTTGAGAAGAAAGAAAAAAATCTTTATCGGGCCCAAGCAGAGATAACGAATATGACGACGGAAACGAGTTTTTCTTATGCCGGACTTTTGACTTAAACACGCAATGGAGCAATAAAATAAACATTAGGACGTCATCCTGCGTTCCGCGAAACCGCGACGGGTAGCTTGTTAATGTCGTTTGCATAATTTTTTACTAATCATTCCGATCGGCGCAATTAAAAAGCTGTGTACTATTTTCGTCGCGACGAGACAACCAGTGGTTACAAGACCGTGTGGAATAACAAGTATTGATAGTCTCGTTTCCATCTACGCCAACTCGTTCGCATAACTTGCAACCAAGACGTTCCTTGCACAGACACGAAAAAAACCATCAATTATCATTAGTGACATTAAAATACCGCGTAACCAGTCAGTTCGCGTGAGTCTTATTACAATGTTCTACGGCTTTTTACAGATATTAGTTTTATCTAATAATACAGATGTAACGTATTTTTTTATTAATAAAACAATTATTACTTTTAATTTACTTTTACACTTCTTGATTAGTGATTTTATACAAGTAATAGTACATTTGAAATTAAGACCGAACAAAAGAGTTCAAACTAGGTGCTCTCATTGAATAACTATTTTCATATAGAGCAGCTTCTGAATTAAGATTTTGATGGTGCTGTTCAATTTTTCATCCGAAACGTTATTTATTTATGTTTCTTCATGTTTGCATTTTCTGTTGGTCTAATGAAGTCAACAAATCAAGATAATGACAAATCTTTTTTTCTTTCTTTTTTCAATTAATTTTCCAACAATATTAAATGTTAATCACAAACTTGTTATTTATTTTCTTTCTCTTTTTACAGCAATTGAAGGGTCGCTGATACTTATAAACGTCGTACAGCAATTGCTATCAGCGCCCTAACTCAGAGTCTGTTCAATTTTGCTGCAAGCAATAATTCTGTTTACGAAAAATGGAAAGACTACCCTCGATCGTTTCACATAGATGGATTATAAACCAATCCGGAAGCCATTTGGTGGCCGTACGATCGCCAAGGCGAGCTCGCCCTCGATCATTTTATTACACGTTAATTGAAAATGTAACCTCTGCCACGTTATTAAATTCATCTTCCTCGCCAGTTGTTATAGCCAATCGTTTATCGTGTCTAAGAACATTACATCGATCGACTGTTTGTAACGGTGATGTAAAACTGTTTTTAGCTTATTTGCGACACTTGGCAGCAGAGCAACAGAGACAGAGAAACTACGTTGGAAGAAAGTTTGGCAGGAATTCAAGCTCACTTACCTGATTACGCTGAATCGGATGACTGATAGGAATCTCGAAAGCCTGTGGCAAACCTTGTACGACCCTAAATGGTTAAGAAATACAGCACTGTGTGAAACGAGCACCGATCATGGTGGTCAGTTTGATGGGCATCCGCTGGTTTCGACGTTTGAAAGCTGCCAATTGATGTACGGTTGCTACCTGCTGCAACTCCCTCGATTTTAGTTCACCAGCAATTGACTAATAAGAATTGCCATTTAAATACAGTCAAACTGTGTCGAACCAAAAACAAATCTCAAAATTTCGGAAATGATTGATTTTATTTTATTCTAAAACATAAAAGTAATACTACTTGAAGTTTAAGTGGTATAAATTTTACTGACTAATATAAAATTATTTTTGTTAGCTTTGGCATTTTAATTGCATGAATGAGATGTGTATTTTAAAATAATTTCCAAGTACTATTTTGCATACATTAATTTCGTTGTGGGAATGGAATTAAATAAAGGCTTTTTACGTTTTATTTCTGTGCATGAGCGTGTTCAGACTCGAACTGCCTCCCGCATTGGTATCAGTGACACACACCAACCGTGCTGCCCTCTCGTAGGAGCCTACTCACAAAACATCTTTTCCTTTATTAACAAAGCAAATTATCATTATAAAATAAAATACATAAATGATTAATTACGTAAATAATCTGGTTTTTTTCTCGGACGATTCGATAGTCGAAGAATCACTGCAGACTCGGACGGGAACGAAACAGTAAGTGACGAGTTGACGGCGTCACTTAGCTAGTTGATTTTAGGAGCTGAAGATAACGAAGATTTTTCCGGAGATTTGTTTTTCGGTTTTTACAGAAATCGCTGCGTCTATGTCATTACACATATATTTTACAGCTCAAAGACTGTTTTTCGCTAGGCGCTAATCAGAGTTTTTCCACGTCAATCTCTATAACTGGAATGTTAACTCATAGTTTTTCGAACTAACAAGGGACAATAAATTATCGATTACAACGAAGAATACCTTTCGCTGTCTCAGTATGCATTAAGAAATGAGCCAGCTTGTACGACTTTGCCTTATTCTCTCTTGCCTGTAATCCAAACCTTCTTGCTTTCTTTCAAATTAGAAAAAATTAATGTTCGGTATCTTCTATTATATTGTTGCTCTTGTGAGGCTTTGCGGATTATCTCTTTGTTTTGAATTACATGATTTTCTCTAAATGTGCCTAAATTCCGTGGAAGCATTGGCAACGAGGAACAAATGTGCCTTGAAACAACATCTCTGCAGAAATAACCCATTTTCAAATGGAGTAGTTCAATAAGCTAATGACGCTAAATTTATGCCTTCAGCTGGTTTTTAAAATTTTGTAGCAATTTTATACGTTACCTCTACTCTATTCATTATAAATAATTTTTCTCTTATTGGGCCTCTAATTCTTGTCTTTACTTTCGACAATCTGTTTGCAAGTCTGAGTGGCGCTTCGCGTTCCAGAATACAGGTTATGTCTTCGCTGTTATCTATAATAAATTCGAATATCTTATTTGTTTATATAATTTCGACATTAATTTTAAACGGATCCGATGCACGTATCTTAGAATTTACCAGACCCAGAAAATACTCCTCATCGTAGTCAGTGTCGCCTTCTACCTGTCGTATCGATTTCAGTTTGCAAATTTTCCCAAAGACCTGATTTCTGACAATTTTGGCATTTTGACTGCAACTCCGAGCTTTTGTTATGCTGCTATGTAATGGCAGTCCACACTGCGAACATGGCTCTTCATCTCGCTGGAACTGCTGCGGTGGTGCCATCTGCCGATTGCGTTGCGATGACTGTTAATCCTTCCATGTCTGCTGTTGTTCTTCCCTCATTCTTGATGAGACATAGTCTGATGCGTTTATTTTGCAAACTTCTGATTGATTCTGAAACTTCTTGATTGATATCTGGCGACAAGATTTTTTTGTTTGTTTTGTATTTCAGCCTGGCGGGTTATATCTACTGTTTCGTCAAACGTGAGATCAGCTTTCAGCTGCATGCGCTCTGAAGTTTTAACATCATCTTCTTCTTCTTCTTCTTTTTATCATTTTCTTGTATTGGCACCAAACTTGTGGTTTATATGGCCAAGTTATAAAACATATTAATGGTTATAATATATAACTTTTATGATTGACTGTCCACTTTCAATTATACAAATTTTTCTTGGTGAGGTTGGGAAATTAATAAAGAAATTATAATAAGTTTTATATTTTGTTAATCTTCATTCACAATGTTGGCATCACTTTTATAGGTTATGTTGAATCACTTAGCCAATTTCATGCAATAGAGATCATCTTTAATAAAGCAGGACAGATGCCCTCTCTCATTTGAACTGAGGTACTTCCCGTCAAAATAATAGCAACGACGGCATTAGTCGGTTAAAGTGTAGCCAAATCATTTATAAATAAATGTTTTATATGTATAAATCTTTCGAAACTTTCTTGCATCCTTCGGGCAAAGATTCTCAAAAGAAAATATCTCATTCAAAGTTAATTTTTTCTCAATTTTACCTTTAATATTTCCAATAAATTGAAAAAGAGGGAAAATATATTCCTTTTTAATATTTTTTTACGAGTCTTTAATTCTAAACGGAAATTTACTTTTCTTTTCTCTCTATTTAGAAAAAAGAAGAGTTCATTGCTCTTTATATTGTGAACAAAAAAGTTCTAACATCTCCCCCGCCTATTAAAATTCGATCTCGTATGAGCTCGACGCGTAATACACCATAATCACATTGGTTTGCGAGCGAGTGAAGTGAGGTTATAGAAGTGTCCACGCTTTCTCGTGGCAATTGAACTCGTCCATTACACTTTATTTACTCTTTCAAAGATTTTTCTTTGTAGCAAAATATTCTTTGAATTTATTTTGGACGTCTTTCAAAGTGTCAGTTTCTCATGTAGGCAAAATGCGCGCCAAAATGTCTTTTGATTGTTCCCCCATGGAGTAACACAGCAAATCCACCTTTTCACGATTTGCTTTTGTGGATTATCCAGCACAACTGATACGAATCTATCAAATCGTTTACGCCACGTGGTCAAAGCTCCTAGTTTTTCGAAGTCGAATGAGCCTGGCGGTTTAACGTTGATCGGCGGCATGGTGGCATTAGTTTGCATTTCTGTCGCTATTTCACTATTTTCTTGATTTCTCTCTGTCGATTTCTTTTCCTAAGTAAACCGCGTCTATCTATGCTCCTTAGTCTGTATATAGTACATGATAGAGGATCCCACTCCTGACACCACGTTGTGGGAATGGGATTAAATAAATGTTTTTTATGTTTTATGTCCTGGCATGAGCGTGTCCAGACTCGTACTGCCTCTCGCATCAGTATCAGTGATGCACACCGGCCGTGCTGCCCTCTCGTAGGAGGACGCTCACACATCAAATTTATATTTATTATTTTATGTTGCGTACAACTATAATGTTTATTTTCAATCAAAGCATTAAAATATCGGGAAAAAACAATTAAAACATAGTTTGAAATTTCGACGTGATTAATACTTATTACAAATGTTTTAGAATTATTATATCAGGTTGATTTAATATCCGCGGTTCAGTGATCGTGTCGAACCTGCAGTCCTGCACGCGACGACAGCTCTCTTATGATTATATAAGTACAAGAGGGTGTTCTCATTGTGGATTTACCGACGATTATCGACTCCGCTATGTAGATGTGAACAGTTGTAGCACATCTACTGCCACCCGCAACATGAGCAAATTAAGTTTTACAACAAGAGAAAGAGATATTGAAATACAGAAATTAGTCGTCTAGTTTCATAAATCCAAATCATTTAAATTGCCAATATCAAAGATTTTTTTTATTTTACTAGTAATTCAACTTTTGCCATGTAATTTAATCAAGGTATTTTGTTAACATTATAAAATTAGACAATTCTGTCGAACTAGAAAACTCAGATGATTTTTTTATTTCTGACTAATTGCTTTACTTGTCTCACATTTTTTTTCTTTTTTACTTCATAAAACGGACTGCTTTCAGTTTTTTACGGTTTTCTCATTAACTGTGTCATTTTCATGTCACTTTCTATTCTTTTCAATTATCTGTTTTTTTTCGTGATCACTAATTAATACTTGCTATCAAAAATTTATTTTTCAACGACTATTGAAAAAAGTGCAAGACTAAAAAACTTGAAATAAAAACAACGAGTTCCAGTAATATAATTAAATTCTATTACGTTTTACTATTTTTTTCCATTTTTTTACTTTCAACTGGTAGCTCAAAATTTAATTGAATTCATCAAACTTAAATACAGATGACTAGATTTTACTACAAACTGTCTAAAACTCGAATGTTCAACAAAAATGTTTTCTTTTTAAAGCGAACAAAATCGTTAAACAAACGTCAATCAAGTTACACTTAAAAGTTTGATATAAAAAAACCCTGCATCCAACTGTAATGAGTATCATAAATACGTGTAAAAAGTACGCGAAAGGAAAAAGGTTTCATGATAAGGTTACCGTGTTTACCTAGAAAGTACGGACAGCTGCGGGCAAATAGTTGCTGGAAAAATTACATTACAACGTTATAATAGGAGCAGCCGCTATCTTTTGAGACGTAAAACTTTTGTATTAAACTTTTTGCGAATTTCTGAAACCCCCATCGGGAGGAACTTGCTGAAAAGTTAAAGTGTCCAAAGGCGTCGAGGACAGTTATATTTCTCAAGACCATTCGATTTTTGTTGAATAGCAAAAAAAGTATAATAAGAGGACGAAAAGCTAAGTATTGCATCACAGTTTTGTCGTTCTTTTAGACATTTGTGAAATATCAGAGATGATTTTGTCTTCAAATTTATGAAAACATGTGAATTAATTTTGTTAAATTAATAAACAATTTTGATTAAAAATTACAATAAAATAGACTTCGTTCAAAAAATTGCTAAATTGGATAAATTATTTCGTTATAATAATCTTGTTATAAATAGATTCTTATTATAAGAATTCTTACAATGTACAAATTTAATAGTTGTTACACACTTACTTTGCTGTAATAAGATATTATACGTGTTATAATTGCACAAGCATCACACTATGAACCTCATGAGGTAGGCCGATAAATACCTAATACAAGCAGTCCTTCCACTGACAGCAAGCTTAAGTCCAATTAAATGTTGTTCACTATGTTTACTATATTTGCTTCATATTAACTTACAAAACTGCAACAATTGTACTTAAACATTTGTATGTACCAGTTTTGTGTACTCCTTAATTTTCATAAATCATTCAACTTGGTGCTTATTAAAAGAAGACATTTCATATAACATTTCAGTGTGGATTCACTCAACAGTTATTAATTTGTTCATCTTATATAACATAATAATTTAAATAAAAAAGTAATAAATGCAAAAAATGTAACTGATCCTATCAATATTTTTTGTCTCATAATGTTATTAATCTTAAGTACCTACTTAAAGTGTATTCAAGCATTTTTTTACGTTTTTCAAGAGACGTCAATAAACATTGCCATTAAAATTACATAACATAAAGCTATAAATGCAGAAAGTCGTAAAAAAATTCTGCCTGAAGACAAACGGTATCGATCATTTTCTTCTAACGCGTTTTGTCACAATCACATTTTCATTATATCTGTTTTCTAATTTCTTTACACATTCTATAGAACCTCAATGATACAAAACATGTAACTTTCTTTGCACTATTAAATTCACACCGCAAATTTCTTGATACATTATTAATCACTTGTACAGGAATTTGTATTCTTGCATATCTCACAAATCGATTTAAAATGACTTCTTTTAGCACGCGCAAGATCTCCTTCACCTAAAGTATTTCTGTAATTTCTCTTAAGGAAACTTTTTTTCATTCCGTCGAGACGCAGCAGATTATTGTAAAGAAAAACGCGTACGTAATGCATATCAAAATGAAAGCTCGTCAGTCGGTGATAAATTTTCATCTTACGTAGTTCGTAATTTAAAATAGAAGAGTGGTTAATCGATGCAGATTTTAAATATAAAGAATATCTAAAGAAAGAGCCTACAGCTGTTGAATTTTATTGCATAAAAATTAAAAAAAATTATGTATGTGCAATGAAATTGCTACAGGAACCTAACATTGAAAAAGTGAATTAAACATTCTTTCATGTTATAATTTACGAAAAAAAAATATATATGATAATTTCATAAATCTAGTGAAGTCATTTGTGTCTAGTGACAAATATGACATGTATAGTTTAAAGATATTTTAATGAAAAAAAAAAAAAAAAAAAAATCAATCTTTATCCTATTCGTTACGCACGGTGAAACAGTATAAACATCTGGAGAATGAGATCCCAGTGATGCTTTGCGCTCAATGAACCCTTATCCCTCCATTAATCGGATTTAGTAAAGCTTTTGACATAAGATTCGAGTGATATTATAATACTGTCTAATGTTTACAACAGCAATGGAAGACCATTAAATTTATTGTCATTAATGTGACGTTTCATTTCGATTTACTGAAATTATACCACTTGTATAATTGTCATTTTATTTCCTTTTGGTTGATCGTAAATGTTTCAAAAATCTTGTTTTAGATTTAACAGTGAACATATATTTACATTAAACACTACCCAAAAGAATTTCAAATGCATTTTGCTTATATTGCTTGTGTAGTCCTATTACATTACTTATACCGATATATTTGAAATCGAATTAGTGAACTGAGTATTGATTTTTTCGGTTTAATTTTTAAATATAAATAAATTCTGTTTGAATTATTGATAAGTAATAATTGAATTAACAGAAATGTTTACATTATATTTATTATTTGAGTTATGCAATTAATTTCATAAAAAGCAGATTTTTTTGTTTTATTTAGTTCAGCATTTTTTAATGTAAATAATCAAATTATTTAAACTGTATGACGTTGTTTGTTATAAATGTTTTTCTATTAAAGGTTTAGGCTTCAATTAAAAATTTTTTGAGCGAATAAAAATAAATTATTTATTAATTTCAATGTAAAATCTTATTTTTTATACTATTTATAAATGTCTAAGTTTTTAGTATAAAATTTCTGTGATTACGTACAGATATTGCATAAAAGTATCGTGTATAAGCACGTTAATGTTTTATCACTTGGACCTCAAATCCATCGACAGAGCTTATGTCAATTGATACTCAAGATTTGGATAACGCAACCTCTTTTATACACTGTAATCTCATTAAACTCGACTTCTTTTGTTTTACGTGCTTTTTTCGTGGCTGCTTGAGATTTAAACGTGACTCATTTCATCATACACATACTTAGAAGATCGAAGCTGTTGTAACTTAGTTGAACGTGGGTCTTGTAAGTAAGCAAACTTTACCAGTAAAAACAGGCCAACTTTTTCAAATAGACATAAATATTCACAAACATTATGTACAGATTATTTCGGCGCGCAAAAGAAATTGAATATTTAAGTTTGACGTTCAAATGAAATTGGCACGATTTCCCACATCTGGCATTCTAGAGTGATTTAAACACGGCACTTTTAGCGCGAAGTTTTACGAAAAGGAATAAATTAATGCAAACGAAAATGATACGTTTTAGCCTATCTACTCTGAGACTTAATAAGATTAAAAGGTAAGATACGAAAACGTAGGCCCAACGGCCGCGGATTAAATCGTGTTTGACGCAAATTTAAGGTAGCTCGGCAGAATCTTTATACCTTTTTCAATAATCTCGTGACACGGTATGAGTCTTAAATCGGATTTAAACCCCTTAGCAATGTACTTTGGGTCCCAGCTCCTTCGTGCTCGCCATCTTTCTTTTTGCGGGCTGACGTGACCTTTTTTCTTCTATGTGTTTCAACGGTCACGAGAAATAATTGTCCATTTTTTGTTCATGCCTAATAGACGTATGTCATAATTTTGACGGAAACTAAGTATTTTTTTCTCAGAAAACAAGTTATTAAAGGTAATTTATGGTAGAGTTAATTTGTCATAAATAAATATTCAAATTTGTGTAAAGTTTAGTTTTAGCAAAATGATAAAGTAATTTTATGGTTATCTTAATTTTCGACAAATTATTAGTTTTCTACTTAATAATTATCAAAAATAATGTGGTCGGATAAAACTAAATGTGGTATTTTGCTGGTAACTTGCATATTTTATTCTCACACACGCAAATTGGATATGTTTTGAGTCTTCTTTTTTATTACAATTGAAATTGTATATTAAATATGATTGTATAATAAATTAATTGGGAAAACTAATTTTAATCAAAAATTTTGTATACTGATCTGCATTAATTATCATTTGTTTGCATCTTTTATTAAATTGTATCAGCTAATGAAATATTTTATTTAACATACATTATCTTGGTCAGTTAAAATAATTAAAGCACGTAAATGTAATTATGTAAACCGATAATGTGAAATTGAATAAATTATTTATATATTATTCGATAATTTTAAATTCAGTGTTATCATCATTTTAAGATAATAAAAAGGATTTACTGTTATATTATCCTGAATATAATCCAACTTAATGAAATTGATTTCAATATAATTGATTCGAAATGTAAACATGAGATCCCTCGATCTCATATACAGACATAAACAATGATCCTTAAACCGCTCAAATATTTATTTTCCCTTAGCAATTCTTAAAAAGATCAAACACGAGATTTCGATTAACTATACTTGCCGACATTGACAAGTGATGTATATGCAGTCTGATTTGCTGTCGTAAATATTACAATATTGCGTAAAATGTGGGAGAAGAATAATGAAAGCAAGAACTAATAAGGTAGACAGGATCATTTTCTATCCAAGCTTCTTATCGGCAAAATAACTCAAATTAATCGGTACCATTTTACTTCAGAAACATAAATATCATGATACATTAAGCGTCTTTAGAATATGCCGATTCGTCCAGCAGTTTTCCATGTTGAATTCCAGTCACTTGACGTATTACCGCCTTCTGTGTGATGTATGAAAACTGTCTAACTTGATGCGAAATACGGTTAATTGAAGTTAAAAAAAAAGAAAAAAAAAGTCACGGAGTTTCTTTAAAAACAATTGCGGTTACTTTGTTTGAACTTTCTTGTCTACTAAAAATCATTCAACAAACAGTTAATTAATGGCAAAATAAATTTAACGCGAGTTATAAAATGTTCAACACTGACAAACTTTGCACAATGACCTTATACCACTTCTTCAAGATAACAGAAGGGGCTAATAAAAATGCGATGCATAATAGGAATGCGCGCCACCTACAGCGGAGTGCTCGGGTGGCTTGAATTTAATACTAATTAAAAGTAATAAATTTAAAGATGAATGGTTTGCGTTCCTATTTTGGGCGCACTCTTGCTGCCAACTTACACTGAATGCCGTTTTTTTTTCCTCACCGGACGAATTTATTGATACAATTTATAATAACGTCACTAACACCACGCGTTTGATTTTGATCAAACTACTTCAAGTTCACTTTATAGAATTATTAATTGTGAATTTGTTAAAATAAATGTATAAACTCACAAGTTAGTATTAATAATTCAAAAATAAAAACTCTGTACAAAAAATTATTGATTTATTTTTAAAATTTAGAACCATTACATTATTTCAGCTTTAAATTATAATGTGTAACTGACACTTTTTGATATGTAATAATTAGATTTTATTATTAATTTAAAACTTCGAATAATTTTTATTTAATTTTTAATTATGTGTCGAGAAATAATTGGTGATTAAAAATCCAACTATATGATCATTAATGACAAATGACATTTTACGCATCAGGAATCAAACTCGATAAACATGACTAGAAGATGATAATTATTTCAATCGAATAAACAGATGGGACTCATTCAAAGTACCAATGCTTAATTTATGTGCGAATAATGAAGCAACATTGCATGTGAATTATGATGGTTGAAATGTATTCAAATAAACAGGATTAGAATGCATAATTGTTTGAATTGTCGACCTCCTTGGGCGTCGCGAACAGTGAACCCACAGTGTAATTTATTTAAGCTATACATACTTAGTTGGCATCCTGCGGCGAAATATTTTGAAGCCGCGATTCGTAATAATTACTGCAAAATGTAGCCTTAAATTTGTTCGGCCACAAAAGGCGTTTGAGTAAATTGCATGCAAAGAGACGGAAGGTTGCAAAGTATCAAAAGTTGTAGCCAGAGAGCAAGACCAGCCAAATGAATGGTGCTGCTGATCGGTCACGATTCACACATACGGTTCCCAGCATTACAAAAACACAGACCCGCGCCTTAAAAAAATAAAAGAAAAAAATACTTGCCAAGCTCTATGCTCCTACGTAATTATCAATTTATTTTATCCTAATCAATTTCTTAGTCAGTTTTGAACTTACTTTGAAATCTTAATTAACGGTACAAGTTACTGCAATCAAATGACACAAAATTGTCTGTACTATTATTTTAATGTATACTAAGTTAAATAATTTACTGCATAAATAAGGATTGATAATTAAAATCTTCTCATGCAACATTACATTGGAATAAATCAAAAATGCAAACCATTTCCGTCGACTATCGGGCATTAAAATATACGGTCTTATAAGTCCATGTACTCGAATTTTCGAGACAAATTATAAATTTGTAAAATCCGAAAGATCGTAAGTGAAGAAAAGAAATGGTCGCAGCTCATGAGATGAATAACGGCTTGTGCTCGGCGCATAAATTTGCCAGCAATATTTTCGTTGCTGCGCGGACCAAGGTCTTAATTATTAGCGATTTTGTTATACAAAGTAATCGTGTCCTGAATTAATAAAAAAAAGAGCAAAAATGAATGTTGATACAAAAATAAGAATAATAAACGAAAAAGTGGGCAAAAGAAATTTTTTCGTAGACATCGAAAAGGATATTTATTTGTTAAGGAAGCGTATTAGTCGCGGTTCTTAAATGTGATGATGAAGCGGGGATATCGAGTTATTTGAAATATCACGTAAAGCACGGGGCAAAATTTACAGCCGAGTCCGAAGGATTGCGCACGCCGAGCGTTATTTAAATTCCCAGTGTCATCCCGCTGCGATGAAAATCCAAAATGTTCATAATTAAATATGATAATGAACGGGCCAATTCAACCGCAAAAGTAATTATCGATTGTTATAAGACGTTGTTCGACCCGAACTTTTGTAATTCGGAAATTGGATACTTTGAAACACGCGTGTACCTTAATTGACAAAAGTCCCGAAGTGCTTTACGAGCTGAGTGACGTTGCATTTTTACGGCATTTTTACAGCATTCTGCACCACACGAGTGTCGGAAATTCACTTTTAATTGTGACCGTGCGATCAAATTTTTCACGGTTTATTATTATTTGAAGCGTTTTCTAAAGGAAAGGTCATTTTAGCTAACGGAAAGTAAAAAACAATGTTGAATAAAAAGTTGCAAGTTAAATGTATGTAGATAAAAAAGGGACACTTTGTTTGCTTATTTGCACTCAAAATGTCACAATTGAATTCATAAATTTATCAGTGATAAAATGTCAAACTATAAACTTTTGAAGAATAAAAGCACTTTCGAATTCAGTAAATTACGAAATCGAAACAGCTTTTAAAGCTCACGGATCGTTCTCAGAGCATCATAAAAATCAACTTATCCTTTTTAGCTGTATTTCTTCTGACATACAGCTTCCTCTGGGCAACAAAACATTTGACCACAAAAATATTGCAATCATAAATTTTAATACGTTGTAATAAAATTCATTACTTCGTGATCAATTGATCTGTAAAAATACTCAACTTATCCAAATACTTTTCCATTTACTTTAAATTCAAATTTATCGCTTTCAAATAAAAAAGTTCATACAAATGATGCTAATTTTAAACTAAAAGAATCAACGAAAATTGATTTAAAACAGTTGCAACTCGTTGCAACTGTAAATATTGGAATCGAATATATTAAAAAAAACAAGTATTTCGTCCGAGTTGCATCAATTGAAGGATTAATAACGCAGGTAATGAGGTCAACAAGAATGATAAAACTGAAGAGTTAGAAATCGTAAAAGGTGTTCGTTCATCGCGTGACACAGTCCCATCGTTCTTAGTCGACAATTAATTACTAGAATTATTAGAATGCTCGCATTTAGGTATTATTTCGTGTACCCTTTCGTGCCTTCGTAAAGGTTAAACTAGAACAAAATATTACCGTGTTGTGTTAATTATCAAATTTCATTGCACATGAAATGAAGCATCACTGAAAAATTTATTTCAAGATTACGTTTCAGCTTATACTACTTTCCTCTTTTTTTATACATGTTTCATTATAAGATCTTACGAGAGCACTTAAATTTGAATTTTTAAAATGTAAAACACCATAATGACTATAATAAAATTATGAATTTTTTTAACTTGGTTTATAAAGTAAATTTTCTTTATAAAATTAAAATAACATTTTTTTAATTCTAATTGAATATACAATATTGTATCAGATATTGCATAATATTTTTTAGTCAAACTATAAGCAATTCATTTTGTACGAATGCGAATTCCTATTTCTCTAGTCTGCACACAACTTTCAGCAAAACAAAGATACTTTATTGTGCCTTCAGGACTCAATGTAGAAGACAAGGAAATACAGACTTACAGTGAAACTAGGTAAAAGTACGATCTTGTCTTTTTTCTTTTTAATTGAAGGCTCTGACACTCATATACAAGCTAGATAAACAGATTGTTTACGTTAGATTGAAAAATAAAGTATTTTAACAAAGATTGAACATTGTGATATTAAAAATAAAAAGAATACAATCGGATTGACGAGAAAAAATTGGTTTATTTTAGCATAGAAAAATAAAATAATTTATTTCAATTGAAATATAAATGAATTTTCAAAATAATTGTAACTAGTTTTATTCAACGTAAAACACGTTTTTCTTACAATTTGATTTTTCACATAACTTATACAAAACTTTGTTCATGTGTTTTTGAATAGAAAAAAAGAAAAGCAATTTTGTGAATTTCTCCGGACATATTCATACGAAATTTTTACTTTCTTTGAAATAATATTTTTTAAAAATATTTGTATCGAGACAAAAAAGATTTTATAAAACAATTTGTTCTGTAGGATACAAATATATTTCTTGTTAAATTGAAGTAAATAAATATTTCTTTTTGCTTAAGTAAAGGAAGTACTTCATTTTATAGTTAAATTTGTGTTTGAATTTGACGAGCTATATATTACACTAACACAATTTGAACCTACGCGAAAAGGTTGACGTCCCAAACATCGATCTCCTGACAATGTACTTATTCAACGCCTACTCGTGATAAAACCAGGCGCGAATAGAGCGTTATATTAAATAGATTATGCATACAGCACGATTGAAGAGTTGTTTATACACTTCGCGCAGCTAAGTGCGTTCTATTGTTTGGCTAATGAATACTAAAATACGTTGTCAAACTCACCGTAACGCATAGTTTCCGCGAATCATTCTTCTCGTTCTAAAAGCGACAAATTAAATTCTCCACAGCGCAACTGTCATGTACACATGTGTTATTCCTGCTTTTTGTTAACATAATTTTTTTATTGTTATTTAACTAATATTGTTGTTTTCTTCAAGAATATCAAAGTTGATTTATGAAAAAAGTAAATAATAAAATGATGCTGAAGTCGGCAGAAAATATTAATAGCTTAGTATCTGATGGCAAATGAAAGATGAAAAATAAGTTTTTTTACCCTTTTATGCTCATTTCTGCTACTTTTAGAATTATTCTCAATGATAATAAAAAAAATCTAAACTTTATAATAAGTTTTATAATGACAAAATGATAATTCATTAGCGAAATTAATGTGCTAATAGTATATTATGCATCAAGGGAGCAAAAACGCGTTTCCCATGTATACGTGTATACGATGTTTTTCCTCATAAGAACAAGCAAGTACACAATTTCGCTCCTTGTTTTTAGGGCGCAAAATTCGATGTTGATCCCTCAGGGAGCAAAACTAAGTAAAATTCCCTAGGGAGCAATCCCGAAAAAGAGAGAGCAAAATCGTGTTTTGCGTTCATGTGTGACGGAAAAGTCATTTTTAAGAATATTATCAGATTTAATAGTTAAAATTGATCGTAACAAAAAATTATGAAATATTTTTGTATAATCAAGATGTTACAATTTTGCATGAAGCAAATCTTCAATATGATTTTTAGATACAATTTTTTAGAACAAAATAAAAATAAATATGTTACAAACCGCTGGTTGTCACTGAAATTTAATTCAACATTTTATAAAATACAAACTTTTTACAACTCGTTTAGTTTGGTAGAAATAAAATAAAACATTTTGTTGCAAAGATTAGAAAAAAAAACATTCAAATGGTTTTTTTAGATTTTAAACTTTAAATTAAATACTTTTATTTTGAATTATAATACTTATTCAATTTATTATTTCAGTTTTTAATTTAAAACTTTATTAACAATAACAGTAATAATCTTTCAAAACGTTATCTATCGTTGCGTTTCAGTTGGATAAAATAATTCTTCCTTTGAAATATAAAAGCGTTTTTACGACTGTTTTCTATGCGCGTGGTTTTATCCTCATGTCAGCGAGGAAAAATGCATTGAAACAGAAAAAAGTCATGAAAATGTAGGTAACCATAAATGGCTCGATCCAAGTGACATAACTGAGTTTGGTCACATTTAAAGCTACAATAGCTTCACATTTATAGTGACTATCACTTCCGATCGGCGATAATTTCTGAGATGTTACATAAATATGTGCCGTTAGTTATGAGACCGCACTGAGTTTAGATTTATTAATCTACTTTGTATCTCCTTGTAGCTTTTCATCCAAACGTAAAAACCTTTGTCAATAATAAAAATTTTTTTTGCCACATTTGTTATTGTTATGATACATGTCGTCGCGTTATTTTGTTGCATATTTATTTTTCAACTTTATGTTTCAATTTCAAATATTCGATCGGCTTTCATTTTTGCTGAAATATTCTATTGAATGGCCAATGTCTGCATTGTTTATTCTTTTTCGTTATAACAGATTCGATTCCACAAAATGACAGGCAAACATGTTTTGCAAACCCAAATTTTTATGTCTCTCATTGGTACACAAATTCCTGTACGTAAAAGTTCCATAAAAATAAGACTTTCGTACCATCTAGAGATTGAAATAAATACCGCATGCCCCAGTTACTCGGTCGTGCTTTCATGACGTTACGAGGATTCGGTGCGAATGAAGAAACGAATTTTTCTCAAGGTTACACGTGTCGTAAAATGTTCCCACTGGAATATAGAAGAGGATTACCCAGCGGCGGGACATTTTTGAAAATCTATTACGGAAATTGCACCGCGTTTTATAAATGGTGCTGCCGTTGAAATATTTTGAATTGTTGGTTTAAAAAGATGCAGCTATTGCTTTCCAGATTTTAGGCGAAATTGAAAATAAATGTCGGAAAGAGTGCAAAAATAATTTTACTAGTGTATCCCTCGTGTTTTCATATCGCGTTATATTTATTATCAGTATTAAATGTTATGAATTGTAAGGAAATGTTCATTCATGACTTTCAAATATTTGCAATTTATTTTTATAAACGTATCTAATAATTTTAGATATAAATATTATGTAGAGAACTATACGGTTTTTTATGATCCTTAAATATATATCAAAAATTGTGAAGATATTTTATCATTATTGGTGGACTTTGGTGTGAAAATATTTTTTTTTCTGCTGAGATCACAGGCGGAAATATGTGTAGACAAACTTGGTTTCATTAGTGTTTATATTTGGATTTTATTTATTTTGAATCTATTAGGGTGTTAAAACAAATTCTCTGATAACTGTCTAAAAAGATTTTTTTTCAAGATAAAAAAAATATCTTTCTTAGAGAGAGAGAAAGAGAAAGAGAGAGAGAGAGA
>JABFPM010000043.1:0-47671 GCA_022817325.1 Idris sp. 1 HC-2018
TGTGTATTTCTCGAGATATTCGACCGTTCCGGGACTTTTTATTCACCCTGTATATATATTTGATGATGGAAATTGTCATATCATTTTATTTTAAAAATTTCCAGTCCAAAAATTAAGCTGACATTTGTCGAAACATTAATTTTTTTTGTTTATAAAATGCTGAACTTGGTTTATAGTCATCGGTCGTCAAGCAAGTTTGACACAGCAATCGATTTTCTATCGGTGGCACGCACTTTATGATGTCGGGCCGCGGGATGAACGACACACACCGGCTTCTATTCTATATTTGTCCATTATGCAACAGCGCATTTAATTTTCAAATCGACCGAGGCATCCAGCCACTTGAAT
Organism: Idris sp. 1 HC-2018; assembly: GCA_022817325.1. Lineage (NCBI taxonomy): Eukaryota > Metazoa > Arthropoda > Insecta > Hymenoptera > Scelionidae > Idris > Idris sp. 1 HC-2018. Next base: position 349 of record JABFPM010000043.1, read on the forward strand.
GATGCAGAGTGTTGTAGCCAAACGTACATGCATATATAATATGCAGCAGCGTATATTGGCGGTCGTTAATTTGTATCAGCGGCAAAAGTGCATCAAGATTGGCACTATGACAATAACCTGACTAGCGTCAGTAAATTCGATATCATTTTATTTAATTTATCATGCCAAGTTTAGATAATGTACATTATTTAAAATAATTTTTAAACTTAAATTAGAAAATGACATTAAATAATTAAAGCAGAAAAACAAAAATTAAAAAACGGTTTTTTGTGAAAAAAAGAGAGTTCGAATTTTTATTAAACTTTAAAATGCAATCATTGTAGATAAACATCTATTAAATTATTCACAGCCATCCATAAACGTAGCAGCCAATTTCACAGACTATTTCTGGTCCGACAAATTTATACCAAACTTGAAAACTGTAGTTTAGCCCGAAATTTATCAATATCTCTCTCATCTCTTATCGGGGAAGGAATTCGGACGACGTCTCTTGCGTTTCAAATCGTCTATATACATTTATCATCGACTCACGACATTAATCAATTTCATTACCGTGACATTCATTTTTTTCAAGTTGATGCCCCTCGTTACGATCGAGTTGCCATTTTTTTTTCTCAACATGAAAGCTTATTAAAATTGATGTTTATCAGTGATTAAAATACACCGATTTATCAAATTATGCTTGCAAATTAAAATAATTATTTGTAAACCAGTTTCTTTTTTCTTAATTAAAATCCAAAATTAATAGAGTCAAGTCTACAAATTTTTTGAAATAAAACAAAATTTGCAGTAAAGTGTTTTTCCTGCGAGAAAAAATAAATTTAAAAAAAATAAGAAATTGAGTTAAAAAAAGAGTTTCTTGAGTGCACTTTTACCGATGTTTCGCGAAGTCGGGTCGATTGATCACACGTTGTCTCTCGAAATTTTCTCGTGAAAAAAAAGAAAAGACAAGTGGCAAAGAGGAGAGAATGAAGGGACATGAAATGGACGAAAGGAGATGACGCTGGAAAAAAAAACATAAATAAAAAAAACACACCAAACAAAAAATAAAAAAAGCATTAGGATGAGGAATTTGTAGAGAAGACCAAGTTCTCAGGATGCCGATGCACCGGATCAATACCCGCGGATAAAGTCACGTGATTGTGCGGAACGTCTTTTGCCATGCATGTGTATTGTTTTGCATATATATATGCATTCTGCGGGCGTTATTTTCGTACCGAAAAGTACGCGCTGACACGAATACCAATCGCGGTTGAAATAACCGAAGGTTCATTACTTTGACGACAAAAAAAACGGCTGGATTATTAAAGGATTGGGAATATTCGGTTACAAAAATGCGTGCAAAAAAGCTGACGAGAATCAATGTTAACCACGTGTTATGATTGACAGATATTGCGTGTGATAAAAAAAGCTTGAATTTGGATACTACACTTTTATTATTCGTGTCAGTTTACGATGATTGAACATCAATTTTTTTGTATTTAAACATTTCATTTCGCAGTTAGCTTGAAAATTTTTTTCAAAATATTTCTTTACTTAAATTAAATGAGCCACTTGTATATATATTTAAGACTTTGTTTTACAATTTTATTCACAGGAAAACTTGAGTAAATTGCATTTGAATCGAATTTTTTTTCTTCTTCTTATAAATGCTTGAAAGAATACACAAGAGCCAATCATTTCGCTGATCTGGCTTTATATCATTCTGTAATTTTCCTGGAAATGCAACGAGGGATGCTATCTCAGCACCGATAAATCAATTTTCTTAGTTACCGATGCGAATGCGTGCCGTGAGCGAAGTGAGATGAGTAATACGAAACAAAACTCCTCTCACTAGCATTGTAAACCGCTCGGGGCGTTGTCGCCAAGGAACAGGCTGATTTCCACCCGGAATTCTTCCTGCAGAATCATTCACGTGGCATTATGATTAAACTATTATTTACCAAGCAAAAACACATCAATCAAACAAAAAACTCATAATTTCCTTTTAATTGAAAAAAAAATCTTACAAAATGTTTATACAATTACAAAGTCCTATAAATCTTACAAAAACATTTCACGAATGCACGCCACAATTAATTGTTAAACCGTTTAGTTAAATTGCACGGCAGTTTTTGTGAATTCAGCAGCTAAACTTGGTTTCACGAAGAATGTCGGGCTCGTTTCTTTGGGTGTGAACATTTGTTGGCGTTTTCATCTCGAATTTCCGAGGAGCCGAATTCACCAGAGATTCAAAGCCGATTGATCCACGTCGGCCCTTAATTCCCCCAGAATCACTCTGGGCACAATTACCAAGGGACCCATGTGAGTGTGTGTGCGCGTACCAAGTACGAGTAAGGAAGACCAAAACTCAGGGCCAGCCAGTTATATGTATTATGTACGTGTATGTGTGTGTGCACCTTCGTTTGTCAATTACGTCGTTATTTACTGCCTGCCAAGTTACGTTACTGAGGACCGTACCCACTTGCTCACCTTCTTTTCTTAATATTTAAACACACTGCCATTCATTTCTTTTGCACTAATCACATCAACTACCTTATTATTATTTTTTGTTATTCATTTAAAGAACATTAATTTTGTTAAAGATAACTAAATTGGCTTTTAATAATGACGTAGGATTGCTCTTATACTAGTGTATTGCATTAATTATTAGGATAGTTTTGAGAAACTTATATCTTTATTAGAAACTGTGCACATGAAGATATATATTCAGAACACATTAGCAGAATGTTCATGCAAGGTCTTAAGCGAATTTCGTACGTAAAACACAACTCAACTTTGTGTTATTTCAGATTAAATATTTTGAGATTAAATTGCAATTTAACGTTTTGAACTTTGTTAATTAATATACACACACCTGATGTCCTATAATGACAATTTTCATGTGCGTTTGGGCATTTCTATTATTATAAACTATCAAAGAAATTAAAAACATTTGGCACTTTCTCTGTTTATGTAAATTTTCTTTAAATTTGATAAACTACCTTTTAATATATCTGCAAAAATATAAACCGTTAATTATTTAAATAAATATACTTAGTTTATTTTAATACAATGTTTTTCTTGAACAAATAATGTATACTGAATTGCCTTCATCTGTTTCTTCTGCTAAGAAATTATATCTCCAATGTTTTCGACGTTTCCAATTATCTTCTTTACTACATTACACTCCACATCTGAATTTGTATTTACATTTATTTCGCTGACATAATGAATTAACAATCAGAATTGAGCCAATAGAACGATAACACTGCAGAAACTGTTCTTTCACATGTCGTTGCACATTTATTTAAATGCTCGTTGCCGCGAGCGTGCACTAAAGTGCAATCCGAAAAAAGAGAAGAGAGATGCGGGAATAAGCGTCACGTACTGATTCATCGCACGAAATTCTTAGACGAGCAAAATGTGCATTGTAAGACGAGGTATTTTCGGAAGGGCGTGTCGTGAATGAGTCACCCTGATATTGCACCCTCTTCCTATAGATCAGCTTCGGTTGCGAGACAACCCCGGATGTTTCCCGGCCGCAATGAGTCTTGGCTGCCCGAGGCGCTCGTAATCGAAATCCCGATATAACGCATTCCTCACGGATACGCTACTTTCGCTTTATGTACTTTTTTTGAAAACTATCAAACAAAATTATATCGATTTGAATTTTAACTTTTAAGTTGTTCCAAGTTTTGAAAGTAAACTTTATGAGTGTGAAGGTGTTGGTTGTCAGAACAACAGAAAATTGTGTTACTTTGTTTTCGGTACTCTATAAATCAATGAAATTTTTAGCCATTACAACGAAAAAGCTCTTATAAAAAGGAATTTATTTTCCTGGTGCAAAAATATTGGTATAATCTATTACGTTCTGTCGAATAGATAAAAGAAAATTGGATCCTGATTATGCTCATTCAATAAATGTACCGAAATCGTATAAATTTCGGAATCTTAAGTGCAAAAATGTTGGCAGGTACATTTTGAACTGCTGTTTTACAAATAATGAAGACGTTTTTTTGTCATGTCTGACTGAATTAAATTTGATATCACTGAAGGTTATAGTAAAATCAGGGAAAATAACGTTTTAGTTTTTCTGTTTGACGAAATGTAACTTTAAATCACTGAAAATAAAGAAAGGAAATATAAAGATGTAAATTTTGTTATTTAAACTAAAATTATAAAAAATCTCATTATGGTCTATAATTTAATTTCAATATATAATTTTATTTTCGTTAAAGAATTGAATATAAAATAAGTGAAATTGTTCCTTAAAATATATAAATAACAACTTTTGTGCTTATTTAAGTTTTAATCCATAATTATTCGCTATAATTTTAGCGCTTGAACTGTCACTCAATTTCACAATTTTAATTGAATTAAGTTTTAATTTTTCACAGTACTTTTCTTTGTTAACGACATTCATATGCTTTCCACAAAATTTCGCGAGCGCTTCGAGTACGCAATTCCGTTTTTCTGAACGATCGCATTGTATGCGCCCGAAGGAAATGTTCTTTCGAATCGACAATACTCTTTAGCTGATCAACGTTCCTGAAAACAAGAATACGCGTTTTTACATTCGTACAAAAGCGTTTTTTTCGATTCAGTTTCATTTTTTTCTTCTTATCATTATTGAAAGCTGCATAACAACTGAACAATGGGAACACAATGACACGGTTTTGTTAATTTGACGGATTGTTATATTTTCTGTCTCCGGAAAATTAAAGGAAAATAAATTTCAGCGCTTTCTTTCACGAAAATAAAAAAAAACAAAAACAATATTCTGAATAAAACTGAGTATTTTTTTGTTATTAAATATTTATCATAAACACTTTTGTTTAAAGTTTAGTACATTTTCAATGTAAATTATCAATTTGTTTTTCTATATAGTGAATTTAAAATATCCTGTTAAAGTTATTTTTTTAATGCTGTTTTTATTATTACAAATGACATTATTATTGTCTAGATTTTCTTTTTCGGAAATAGCTTTATGGTACAATAAGGTTTGTTTATCGTTCTCAAAAGCAGATTTAAGGAAGAGGATTTATTTATATGATTTGAGAAAAGACCACTTGCGACACTATGTATCACATGCAATGTTCCTTCTTCAGGAACGACGCTTATCTGCAAATATTTCCGCTTTGTGCGCTCGCCAATCTTATTTCTCTATCGTGTTTCATGGTTGTCATCTTTTGTGTTGAGCATGGGAACTCGCACCACCTTGCATCATATTTGCTTCATCAGCTTTGCACAGAACAATCTTACTACCTACTCAAAAAAATTATTTAATACAGCATAAACTTACGTACTTGAAAGTTTTATACTTTAAGATATTTAATTTTGTTATTAAAATTGCAAGATAAGTGAAAATTTCTTATATTTTTATTCATATTTGATACATTTTATTTTATATTTACTTATGTGTAATAGATACTTTCAGGAAGAAAAAAATTTTTTTTCTTAACATGTGAAAAGATATTTTTTTTAATTTTGATAAATGTAAATTACTGCATTATTATAAGATTTATTTGAATTTATAATGAGGAAGTTGACCTCGTAAATAGATTTAACTTTTTGAACTTGAAATGAATTTTGGTATAAATTTAACATTAATTATCATTAACAACTAATTTCTGATGACGTATAAATGTATTTAACTTTAAGTTATCTGATTAAAATTAGTTTTCAACTTTGAATCGAAAACGATCCACTTACTTATAACTCAGTTTACTTGAAATCGAATCGAAAGAAGTTCTCTACCAACTTTCTGTAAGTGTCAAAAATAATTACTTTTTATTTCTGTGATTTGTCTTTACTTTTCTTTCACCTTGAACCTCACAATCATTAATTAAAACGGATAATTAAATCAATCTGATAAAAATGTTAACAGTAACGTAACAAATTAGAATTAATTTAATTGAAAAAACAACTAATTTTTAAAAAACAAAAAAAAGGCTTTTAATGGAAAAGTTCAAGTGACATTCAGGTCACGAAAAAGATGAAAATTTTTTTTCCAATAGAATTATCGTAATTTTTTTCCGTTTCAGTGCAATTTAGAGTGAAATAATAAGTGGATGCATTTAAAGAACGGAGATAATGCAAACTCGAATGAAAATAATAAAGCGTCAAAACAAAAGCTCGACTAGAAAAGGAAAATGAGGAAGGCGGCACCTTTTTGCATGGCTTCAGGGCGCGCGGTATATTGCGAGCAAAAAGGAGGCGCCGATCAGCTCAAAATGAACAATCAGTTCGAGTGCATTCTTTATTTCGGCCTCGAAGATATATCAATTATTATTTTCAATTCTAGTGAAGACACAATATTAATTAAAAAACGAGACAGTCTTTTGATTTTATATCACAAGGACGAAATTAAAAATGTTGAATATGCAGTAACATACCCGAAATATTAGACACGGAAAGAAAATGTTTCCGTTTCATAAGTTTTACAAAAGAACATTTTTCATTTCCCCAGAAGAGCTTTTTTCAATCATACTACACACTCTTGTAACAAATTTTGCCTTCTTATGATTAAGAAAAAGTTCTTGATTGAAAAAAAAAAAAAAATACAATTGAGTACATTTTTACATTAATTACTTTTAAGATTCTTGTTTTTGTTAATTTAAAAATTGTTTTTATTTTGCATTTAATTTGATTATTTAATAAAGCCTAACTGATGGACAGTAATATTTGGATGAAAACGCAAACACGTGATTGCACAAATGTTATAATTTGTGTATCCTGGCACGATGCATTTTTCTTGTTAAATAAACCACGCTTGACAACGTAATCACAAAACTAACGGCCAATTTGTGCGTCGTACCGATTGAAGGGAGCCATCGTGCTGTGATACTTGGCACAAAATGACGGTTTTGGCTTTTTATGATATTGAATTTGTTAATTGGAGCAGCGAGACAAAGTTTGTTAATTATTTTTCGTGGATATGTGTATTGTAAAATTGAATTGAGAGGTGCAAAATTAACGGTGTCTATTGTTAATTTAAGTTTCATTTTACGATATTTATCATCATGCATGGTAACATTGTTGTTACACAATTTCCATTACAAATATGGGGAAAAATACAGTACAGACAAATTTCTTCATTTTTAAGACAAAAGTTGTTCAATGTAAAAAATTATTCAAATTTTTAAATGTTGAATTTTTAAATCAAATCATTTAAACACTTATTGAAGATATTAGATTTGGATCTCCATATATTTGATAATATAATTTCGTACTCGGGGAGAATCATTTGGGATATTACAATCCATTACAAATTTCCCTTAGTTACTTACTTTAATTAAACTCAATTTCCCGAAATATCAATTACATTTACATAAATGAAATCAAATTCTTAATTTAAGATAGTTTATGTAAAATAAAATTCCATGTAAAATCAAATATGTAAAAGAAATAAAAAAAAACTTACTCTGTCAATTCATCAAAATCTGGTTTAAAATATATTTTGCGCTTCAACATTTCTGGTCAATTTTTCACAAAGAGAAGACTTTACGGTATCATATTATTTAGGATTATAAGTTTGGCGGAGTTTTCGTTTACGTTACAAAACTCTAACTTACGTTACAAAACTAAATTCAAAAGTCTCGTTTAAGTCAAGTTTAGTAATGTGCGATGAGTTTTCCCGACAATACAAAATATTTCAAAAGTTTTTCCCGTAAGTTTAAGATGGAAAAGTGGAATCTGAAATAATGAAATGAAAAAGAAGTCGACTGGAAACTAAATGAGCGAAATAATTTAAATCTTTTCGCAGATTATGTGCGTCCAAGTATTTTAACCATCAATTTCATTTGTTGTATAATTCAGAAAACACATTACCAAGGGTAGGCATAATTTAAACATTATTGAGCTCCACATATACATAGTTCTATTTTTGTTATATCACACTCTACCTTTTAGTTAAACACACAGTGTGAAATGTTCGTGGTATCTTGTAATAACGTAACACATTATTTTACACGTGTTTTATGTTAAAACGTGCTGCTAATGGCAAGACACTAACTTCAAAACTCATTTTAAATTCCATCTATGAAAATGAGAAAATACTTGAAAATTATAAAACAGTACGATAACGTATAAGTTACATAGCTAAACTTGAAAATATTGTGTATCAAACAATTTTAAAACAAAAAAGTATAAGCAAACAAAAATTTCAAATATTTGTTGTAAATCTTTTTTCTCCAATAAAATAATTTTTTATAACTTGTAAACCTTGAAAAATGTATTTTTCCATGAAAAGATCTAAGTTAATTTCAGGCAACTTATTTGTATTTTATCGGTATATTCGGTCGAACTACAATTACTTTTTGCTAGGTAAAAAGCTTTTGTCAGTGAACATTTCCAAGTCGTTAATATTGTCTAAAACTTTCATCCCAGCATGCAACATTTAAAACTCGGTTCCATATATAAATGTGTGCAGTTTCAATTTTTAATATTTCAACGATCAATACAGTAAATTAAACCAAAATTCCGCCACTGTGATTCAACAAAGAACAAAAGAATTAACACAAATAACTGCATATCGTTGAATCCAAAATATTTTCATGTTTTATTCAAATAGCCGTCGTTTCATTGGTTTTACGTCGCGAGCTTGTTACTTGTGTGCATTGACTATAAGTCTCGTTGTAACCAATTGAGTTTGGTCAAAGATCGCATAAAATGTGATTATAAAACTATTTACAATATGTGTTGCTATTTTTGTGCAACAATTTATGCAGACAAGTTTTCATTGTAAAATAAAACTAAACTAAATTTTAAATTAAAATTTATTTAATTATATATTATTTATTAATTAAAATTTGGATTTACATTGTGTTAAATTATATTTTTGTGGAGGTGGAATTGTGTAATTATATACAGGGTTCTATATAGGGTTACGACAGTGATGAAAAATGTGATTTTTTTGTTCGTTAGATATTGAATAGGACTATTTCATTACACAAGCAATAGACATACCAACACCCGGCAGTCCCAACGTGCGGCATTATGTGTGCTCAGAGCTCGGTTATTTGCCTCGACCTCCAAGCCCGATCGATCACCTATGTAAGCGACGCTGCGGTGCGTGCTTGTGTACAACATAAAATCTACCGAAATGGTTTTCTAATTCAGGAAAAAAGTTGCTACGGAAAAATACGCTTTGGGATACTTTTGGTTTTTTAAGGTTGACAATTTTTTTGCAGAATAAAGCTGAACAAAAATTATTCTGTTTTTTAAAATTATTTTCTTGAAACATTTTTGAAGTATTTTCTTATCTTTTCAAATTTAATACTGCTATATTGCCACTTAAATAACCTTAATTAAACTCTTTGTTTTCTGGTGTCAAACTTTCAAATTATTTGGGGTTACGTTCATATTTTCAGTGAAGTATTAGGTCAGATTCCGGTAGGGTGAATTTATAATGCAATTAAATTCTATAATTTCTTGAACTTAAAAAGTTAATGTATTCAAAAGAGAGTGTATCGAAGCAATCGATATTAACTTTTTTTTTAATTTTTGCAAATGAACTTAAAAGTTTTTGTATATAGGATTTAAATTTACTTTTTAATCAAAAGTACTTATATTTTGAATTAAATCAATTAAAGCCAGCTAAATTGAAATAAATGGAATTCGTAGTTTGATTTCAATATCACGTTCAATTTACTGATTTGATCAGGTATAACAACTAAATCGAACTTGATTGAGTTATCGAGTGATTGCGTAATTGTCGAAGGTCCGTTAGTTTTGTAAATTTTGACATACTTACCATTTACACTTTATTCCGAATAAAATTTCTCAACAATTAACTTCACGAAATTAAAAATCACTGATTTTTCTAAATTTAAATGAAAGAAATTATTTCAATAAATAAAAAATGTATAAATATTTTATTAAATTATGTTCATTACTATTCTTTTATATTATTATTAAATCTCTAAATTATATTACTAAGAACAAATAAGTGAAAAAAATTGAACCAATTTCCTTATTTCTTTTAAGTTGTCGAAATATATATAAGTTAATAAAAATAAAAATCAGTCGGAATAATGCATAAAATAAAAACGCCAGCATTTGATCGAATAAAAATTTCTTCAATTACTGGTTGGTTTCAGCTGGAAACACGCTACAAATCGTTTGCCATAGATATTTCTTTTCATAATACTGCTTATTAAATTAGCAATTTATATTTTTGCATGTACAAAAACACTTTTTCGTTTTATTAGCACAAATTTAATGCTGCTGCAAATAGTCAAATTTCCCTGCCCATTATGATCTCCGTAACAATAATTTTTGGACAACTTTCAGCCATCCTAATTGCCTGCACAAAACTTCGCTAATTAAGCGCTCGGATTTCGAACGGCAAATAGTAGAGCAAACTCGGTACGCAAATATTCTTCACGGAACACCATATCGAATCGATTAACGCAAATCACACAGATTTGTAACGTATAACTTGTAGGAATATATGTGAGAACTCGTAACCCTAGTCGGAAAAAATAAATTACTCTGACCCTTTAACAAACATTGTTTAAACAAAGTAAATTTGCACAGTTTGTGAGTAATTGACAAAACCAATTAAAATTAAAAACAAATATAATCAACATTTGTTAAACAATTATTTATTTAAAATCTTTGTTGTTATAGGTTTATATCTTATTTTTATAAATTATGTCTATATTAAATTTTCAAAATTTATTGATAAATTATTTTGTTTTAAGGTTTTTGATTTGAAAAAAGTGAAATTGATTTGACATTCCTCTGCTGTAATTCTGACGTCATCAGACTGGGTTTGATCGGTTAAACCATATTCCAACCAGCCCAATTACACTTCTATTAGGCAACATGCTAAACAGTCTGGGGAAACTTAGTTGCGCGTGAGGAGAGCACTCACACACAGTATATAGTATAGTTGAAAGCAACACTGAGACGCCGTCCGTCAACTATTTCAGGGAGTTTGACACTTGAGAGTGATATGCAAGTGTATATCAGGTCAGGAGGGATTTCATGCTAGGTATTATGGGTCGTTGATTCGTGTTTAGTTACCGAATAGTAGTGTTCTTCGATTGTTAGGCTGTAGGCGAAAATTATCGACAGGCAGAAGAAGACAAACGAAAAATAAAAAGAAAATAAAAGCAGTCTGTGAGCTTTTTTGAGTCACTTTTTTGTTTTCAGTCTTTTAAAACTTTTTGAAACAGATTTGCGAAAGTTGAAGAAAGGATTGTTGTGTGTTGACATTCCTCTGTGCTGGATTTTAAAAGTACAAAAAAGAACAATAGCATTGTTTCATAATTTTCGACTGAATAATCAACAAACTCGATAAGTCAATTTAAAAATAGATTTTGGTTGGGATTTAAATTAATTTTTGAAATAAAAAAGTAAATTGTGTACTTTAATTTACATCTTTTGCAGAAAAATTATGTCTATATGTAAGGAACATAATATGGGATCCACACTTATAAGAAATGTCTAGTCAATAGATATGTTTGAAGAGTTATACAATCGACTATTTTACATGCCTGGAGCGGACACGACACTTTATATATCTATATATATAGTATGAGGTAATAACCAAAATGGTTTACACTTGAAAGACTGCGGGCTGTTAAAGTGGATAAAATTATGAAGCGTAGAAATTATTTTGACAAGCAAACAATAAAGAGAAAAATAATAATCGTGAAGATGTGATAAAATGAAAGTTTAAAAATTCCCAGAACAAGATTCTTGATTAAATCAATTGATTGCATTTACTTTTTCAATTTAATAAAACATTTTTGATTGATATTAAATTGAAATCACTTTATGACATAAAATAACTTAGGTGTCAAGACCAAAATCATTTAAATTGAAAATCAATTAAATTTTAGATTTTTCTTTTAAGAGTTTGCTTTATGAAAATCATATCAAGATATATTTTTTATAAAAACACTACGAGCAATGTTTACAAGATTAGAGAAACTAATTACTGGAAAATTGATGAAAAATATAATTATATTTTTTTATATTTTTGTATTATCTATTTTTAATAGAAAAATGAGTTAATTTAAAAATAACTCAGTGCGTTACTTAAGTATAAAGTTATAACAAAAATTTATATTTAATTCATTTGTAAAACTGTCTTTTGCGGTCAACAAATTTCTATAGTTTACTGTGATAAAAAGGTTAATAAACTACTTGAAAAAACTAGATCACTTTACATTCGAAACAAACTTTGACAAGATTTTTTAAGTAGAATGTCATACAGACTTCCTGATTACAATTATGTTTGATTACTATTCTTAAAATACTTGATCACAACTTGAAATGAAATTACTTTATGTAAAAAGATTTGTAATACAAACATTCTACAGCAGGTTGTACATCTATAGTTTATTTTCACACGAGTTTCTTAAATGTTTAATCGATAAATTAGAAATGCTCTTTTCCCAAGAATTTAAATAACTCAGAGATGTAAACAAACACGCGGGCATTCGAAGCAACTAATTAATTAGGTCATGTCATACTTCTGGTAAAATGTTGCCAAAAAGTATTATACCACAGCAACAATTTAGATTATCAAACTTTTTAACACTAGATCGTAAATTTTAAAATCTACGAATCGTAAAAGCAAAGACCAATTTCCAGTAATGCTTTGCTTTTTGCCAACTTTTTTTATCACGTCTGTTATTTTTACGGCACTGTCTTTACGGTCTCGACTGTTAATTTTACAGTTCAGTTTCCTCAATGTACACATATAAAAACAAAAAGGTTAATTGAACAATTCAGTAACACGAAATAGGTTTACATGAACATCTAGTTAAGAAACTAACAATGCAGTGTACTCTTCTGCACAAGCATTTTCTATTTACTCGATTTAACTTTTGGAGCACAAGAAATATATATTCAACTGTCTATAAATGCATGGTAGCAGAATCATTTTCTTTAAAAGGAAATTTTGTTAAATACCTGTAAAATTATTTTAATCATAATCAATTTTAAATAAATGAACTTTTCATTAATCAACTTTAATTTCAAATTTAATAGAGATCATAAAACTGACATCCAGATTAGCAGAAAATGTGTTTTTTTTTTATATCAAAAAGTCAGCATTTAAAGCGGTAATAGGATTTTACGTTGGCCATTTATACTTCATCATTATACCAACCCTGTAATAATCTGTGTTAACACGCATCCCTCTTTCTTTCTTTTTTTCGCAATATCCTGCAATGTTATCCGTCACATAATCTTTATTAACTCTGATTTTCAACATATTCAAAGTTACAGTTTGACTATAAATATAAATTAACGCTATCGTTATTTTCGATAAGATTATATTTGCAGACTAAAAGGAAAATCTAGAAGCAAGTTGCATAGAGACGCGTGCTCCTCTGGAAACCCTCTTTTGCGTGTTACGTGTGACTGGCTTAGGTAATGAAAATTAATGCGAGCGCGCGCGGTACTCGGACAAGGCTAATCCGGGTTTCATTCTGTTGCAGCAAAAGGGATCAGTTGCGTCGTACGTCGGCCTTTAATCGATAAGCTGGGTGACAAAAGCTCAGGCCAATACAACTCCGGAAACGGGCAAATGAAAGCTGACGCTAACTCATTAAAGATCTGGATGTTAAAATCAAAAGAAATTACCACTGTAAGAATCAAAATTTATTTGTAATTTATTCATAGGTAAATATTTTATGAAATTACACTGCACGGAAAATATATAATTATTTTTTAATAAACAGTCTCGTTGAAATTGTTTTCTATCGATTTATTGGAAGATATTTTTATGGAAACAAGATGTGAAATTAGTTAATTAATTTTTCTGTTCTTTTTTTTATTTTATTGAAATTAAATTGTTTAAACGAGATAATTAATAATTTGTTGTGATTTGTTTTCATTGCTTGAGCAAAGTTGAGTTTTTTTCTTTTTTCTATTTTTATCTTCATTTTATTTTATTGATCCTTATTTTAGGTTTTATTTTCATGGATGTGTCAAGTTTCATATTTTTGATAATATTTATATTTCAGTAAGGTAACACTTTCAGCATTTATGTTAACAACTACTCAATGTTGAAAATATCTTGTGAAAAGTTTTTTAAACAATAAAATGCAAACTTCTAGTTTTTTTTTTAAATATTCAGTTTTCTATTTTAATTTAAGTTTCAACGTTTTAAATTTTTGAAAAAATTATCTCATCATATATTTTAATTATGTACATAATTTAAATAATAATTAGATTCAATAAAATTTGCAATTTATTTTCTAGGATTTAAATTTTAAATAAAAACTTGGAATTATACATAAACGTTTTACATTTTTAATTAGAGCGGCTTATTTAGAAAAAATGATACCTTTTTGTCAGGTCACTTTATTACAGCAAACTTAATAAATTAAAAACAAAAAAAATTACTGCAAAATATTTTAATTATCAAGTCTAACAAGAGAATAATTTTTTTTTCCCCGTGAATTAGTTGTTTATTGTAAAATGTTAGAGATAATTTCTGAAATCAAAAATTTCTTTCAGTGAAATAATCCCTAGAAGAAACGCAACAAGGCTGGCCATGACAGAAATGTGGCCTCGATCCTGATAGAAAATGTAAGCCCTGGTCAATAACTGCCTGATCAGAACCATGTCAAGTCCATACCTGATTTCTATAGGTGTCATCAAAATGTTTGAAAAAAGAAAATCTTATTAGGCCTTGACAAGGTTTCCTGATAAGGGACTAATACAAAGCGTGACACAGATTTATGCACGTACTCTCTGGTCTATTTAATTAAAAAATATTGTCTTTCATTTTTTTCCATAATGTTACAAATATCAGTTTGTGTTTCAGGCTCTGATAAGATTATATATTGATTAAGAAAACCTGTAGGCTCATGATTAGGCCCTCACACTGTTACTTTATTTAATTACGTTTTTCCTATCAGGGCCATTTTCTAGCCGAATTGAAATTTCTGCTAGGAATGTACAAAAGACGGTTATAATAAATGCACTGATGCAGTCATTGATTTTGGCGCGACCCAAATGTGAATTTCATTTTGGCATGGTTCAGTAGGACGCTTGTTTATCCGAGGAAAAGGAGAGTATATATGTATTTGGGTTAACTTTCGTTATTGATTGTGAAGCAGGTATGTTGAGTGGCGTAATTTGGCTCAAGTTGCTGGAACAAGGGCTAATATTTGAAAACGTTTGACAAAGTACGATCAACATTTTTCAGTCACTTATGCAAGCTATTTTTCTGCCTTTCAATCAATCATAAAGAAAAAACGAGATTTAAAGCTGAATTCATTTATCACCAAAAAAAACAAAATATATTTGTTGTGAATTCATATATAAATCTTGTATATCATATTTAAAATTTTAATATTTTTGTGGAGATATGACATGGTATATTAAGAAGTTTTTCTTTTATTTCAGTGCGTTATCTTTTTTATTGTTGCGTTAACAGCATGCGACACAACAATCTAGCCTCGCATTTACTTACGCTTTGTATCGCGCTTTCCTTGCACGACTGTGCAAACCGACGCTGTTTTGTTGTTTTGTACGTGATCGCACGTGCGCACGTCAAGAAGACGTTCAACGTGTGTGCATACATGTCACGGAAAATGGAAAGGCGAGGGACCATACACACCGATGGCTTCGCGCGTACGTGAGATATGAACTTAACATTTGGACAATGCAGTCATACTATTACTGTGTCGGAATTATAATGAACAATGCCTTTAATGGCATTTTAATAAGAAAACGTATGCAGAAACTTGTTGTAAATGGCAAACTTTTAAATCACTGTGTGGCCATAAACCCTTCAAAAAAATATTAAATAACCAACATTAAATTGAACTTAGCAAGATTTTACGATTTCAGATAAAAGACATTTTTAAATTAAAATGTTAACGAATGGAAAAGAATAAAAAAAGGTTGGTTTTTTAAATGACAAAGAAGACAATAGTTTTGGTGAAACTCATTTTCTTGTTTTTGGTGGGAAATTAATTACATTCTCGAAAGGAATTTAATTAACATTTTGTATGACGCATCTGCAAACTAAGTATAATAGAGTATTTCAAAATAAAACCCAACAATTGCTGGTCTAAAAAAATTATTACAAAATTAAGAAAAAAAATTGTTTCATGATAACTTACAGCACTTCATTTCTTAAAATAATGCCGCGTTAAAAACACAAAACCGACATGCACAAACATTAATTAACTCCAATTCGGTGACCCTTGTTTGTAGTTCAAAAATCAAAACCTAATTGTTCCGATTGGTTGCTCCCAACATACACCGTATTTCGTGCAAAAAATATACATCTTCTTGTTTCATCCGAACCCTGACAATGATCTGTGAAAATACTCTCTCCGTTATTACTACGCCCTCTGGCACGATTAAAAAAAAATAAAATAAAAATAGAGAGAAAAAAAATTGTAATATCCATCACAGCGCTAGGCCATTAAATTTATGTCATTCTTTCGCCCCTAGCATAAATTGCAAATAAAATCGATCTTAGGGCAAATCGGCACAAATAAACGATCAGCGCGAAACGAATCAAAGTAAACACGTCGAAACGAGACAAGACTTTGATGCCACTTGGTACAGATAAGAACAAGAAATGTAGTGGAGTCTGCTGCAGCAAATGAGGCTGCCACGATCTTCGATTAAGCCGAAAGTCCAATAGATTTTTTCCAATTAGACTTCGCCGGGGAAAACAGATGAACGGCTATTTGTATGGCGCGCCACTGTTCGCAGGTTTTTCCTGTCTACATAAAAAAAAAAAAAATAAAAAAGAGGAAAAAAGCACGTAGAGAGAAAAAACCCCTTTCTGTGAGACGATCGATACTGGACACTGTACGAAATAACATTAAACAAAGATCAAACAGAATCTTGGATTGGTTTTGCGTTGTCGACGAGGTCCTTCGCGTGAAAGGATTTAATGCCGCGGGGGTTGTTTGCTTATTGTTTCTGCAAATTCGCCGATACGCGTGTGATCCCTCGGGCTTTTGGCATAAATGTTTCAAGTTCGTAATTCAATGTGATCAGGCAAAGTGATTGCAAGTTGCTGTTTTGTGCCGAGTTACTGTTAATTTAGGCTGCTGTTGGTTTACGAGGTTGGCAATTCCACAAGATTAAATTTTTTGGATTTTAATTATTAATGCAGAGGCTAAGATAATAAAAGAATTAATCTAATGTTAATGTAAAATAATAGAAATTACAAAAGCCTGGGGGGAATGCAAATGAGCTGATTTGTGGTTTTCATTAGTGTTAATGGTGGAAGAAAAAGAGCGATTAGATTTCGTGTTAATGGAACAAAGGAAAGAAGTACAGATAAAATTGAAGTTAAATTTACATATTTTAACAGGTTATAGATTTCCGCACCTTTGACTCGGATATTTCTTTACAATTCTGCAACTTTTCATGAAAATAAATTTAAATTACAGTTTCTTGAAAAGTCATTTACATGATTATTTATAGTGTTGATATAAAACGTCAGCTTGTGACCCAGTTATTTCTAATTTAACCCTAACAGAAATCCAATTTTTCGTTTACAAATGTCATTTTCACTGAGATTTGAGAAATTTCACTGAGATAATTCAATGTTCATTAATTATTAGTCGTCTGCAAACAAAACTGTCAGTTGATCCAATTAGCAAATCATTTCAAACGTGCGCTTCTCGGTGTTAATAATCTGAGCAGCAAATTGATTGATGAATTATAAACGATCAGATCAATCACTTCCGAAGACAATTACCGGAATTATTAGTAAATGTGTTATCTTTAATCGAGTGGCCACTTAAAAAAAGGTTTATAATATCATAATCTCTATGATTTGAGTTTCGAAGGGTGGTCTGGTAAGAAGCCAGCAGCAGCTAATCATCGGATACAAAGGCATCATCGCGTGTAATCGAAAGTCGATAATTCGTTAATGCATCAGTCTGACAGAGGACTTGTTCTACTTAGCCTTCGACACTGCCAAGCAGTCCGGGACCCTTTCTCAAGACAAAATCAAGCGCTTGCGCTGTTGCTGTCCAGTTGTCAACATAATTCGGGGAGCTTTATTGCAGCAGAAGGAAATTGCCGGAATCCGCTTAGAAAGCAGCGTCATTCGGATGGAACAGCAATATTGCCAGCCCCATTCATTAGACATTGTTTTGTAAGAATGGAATTTCGCAATAATATTTTCAACTATATGTAACTTTGTTTAAGTTAAGAATTTTATGTTAAGATAAATCACTTTCTTGTAGCTTGAAATGTAACATTTTTTAAAAAAAGTTTGTAATACGAAACTGTACATAGTAATGAATTCCAAAAATGTTTGTGATTTTAGTGCAGTCAAAGTTGAACTAACTTTATTGCATTGCAATATTAAACTTCAAACAGTAAGCTACTTGAATGTTCTGGTTACCAAAATTGTATATAGAGTTTCTAAGGGAATTTTTTTTTTCTTATGATTTTAAAATTGGCAAATCGAAATTAGTTTAGTTATGAAAGATAATAATTTATTTAAAAGTTTTTATTTTTGAGATTTTACTTTGACTTAAAACTGTTATTATTTGTGAAATTGTACAGATAAACCTGTGGCTTCCGGTAATAACCAAGTATGTGCATCTTCAAAGATTTCGAATAAAAAGCGTTTAATGTTTTACAAAAATGTTTTGTCATCGTTACTTTTACAAACTTAATAACTAAAGCTTTTTTATTGCTTTTCACTGGTGTTACAAAAACATGCTTTTTGGTAAGAAAAATTATATAAGTTAGCTTCTTATTAATTAAAAATCGATTAAAAGAATTTGTCATACCTGGTTATTACCGTAAATTTGTGCATTTGTCTGGTTATTACTGTTTTTAAATTATTTGTGTTATAAAACCAAATTTTTCGAACAAAAACTGTAATAGTATCTTTGTCCGGCTATTAATGTTTTTAACTGAAATAAATCATGAAAAAAACATTTTGCATGTGTTAATAGTGTTTATAATTCATTATTATTGATGGTTATCAGTGATGGTCAACGTACTGCATTATTTTATATATAAATTTAATAAGAGATTTACACAAACTGATTTTTAATCGATGTACAACATATTTTTTTTTTTTTCCTGGTTTCTGATTTTAAATTTTTGCGGTGTCATAATTAGTAATTTGAGCTCAACACGACGTCAATTTGAGTGTTCTGTTTTTGTTACAAAGGTCACTCCAAAATGTGATTGTTGTTAACATTTATAGATTCAGTTCCTAAAATTCATGTAATGAATGATCTGATAAAAGAGTACGAATCTTGCACGTCTTTACAAAATGAACTATTTCAAATACTTTCAGATTGTCATTTAACAGGTATTTTAAAAAGTACATTTACTAATGTGTAAATAGTTTGATAATTATCTATTATTAATTGAATATTTATTTATTATTTAAATATATGTTTTTATCCAGCAATGAATACTTTTATGATGTTTTGAACTATTAATAAAGAAAATCAACTATTTCACTTTGTTTATACAGAGTGAGTATTTAAAGATGTCGGAGTCGAGCGAGTGGTAAAAATGGTGCAATTGCATTTTTTAGTGTATTTGAGAATACATAAACTGTCAAAGTAATTTTGGTTAAACATCAAATCAAAATTACATAAAGATTTCATTTTAGGTTATCATTTAATATTTTTGTAAATTAAATTTTGTTTTTACTGAAACTTGAAAAAAAATTCTATTTATTTCAGTAAAAGTATAAAATATTGTCTTTTATGGAAAATTATAATAATGATTACTTTGAATTGATCACTTTAAAAGTGCAAAAATTAATACAAAAGTTGATAGTTAAAAGAAAGTTATCCGGTTTTGATTTGATGTTTAACCAAAATTACTTTGACAGTTTATGTGTTCTCAAATACACTAAAAATGCAATTGCACCATTTTTACCACTCTCTCGACTCCGACACCTTTAAATACTCACCCTGTATATTTTATGAGCAACATATCATTGCTACCATGCTTTGATTTATTTCAAATTTTAAGATTTTGACAATAATTATAAATGATGATTTAGTTTATCTAAATAATTTTATAATTTTAAACATGTTTAAGAATATGTAAATTGAATAATTAAATATAATTTAATTATGCTTTGATTACACATTACTTATTTCATTGAATTTTTCAAATGAGAATTTTCTAAATTCACATTTATCAAATTTATTCTGAAACTATTGTATACGTAAGTGTTCGACCTTTAAAAGTCAATTTGCTGGTTGAAAATTTTGGTCTGTTTCATCATAAAAATTATTTTTTTTTTAATATTAAAAATATTGTTTAATTCACTTAATCAATGCATATTTAGAAAATAACATTTAATAAATGCTTTTTTAATTATTAGGTAAATCGGACGAGAATAATGATTCCCAATTTTTGGATGACAATAACAACAGTCGAGGACATTAAAACGTACAAAATTGTAATGAATTTTATTTCAGTGAAGATGAAACGGAGTTCATGAATGAAAATGTGGCTATTGAAAGTAATTTTTTTTCAATATTCGTTATTTAGTAATTCTTTTAAAGTTATCGAAATGAGTCGAGAGTCATTTTTCAATTTCGAGGAGCTTTTATAAATCGATTTTTATAATGCGTTCCAAAAATGGAAAGAATGAACGATTTTTGCCACAAAATGTGAAATGGTTTCGATTTGCGAAAGAACAAGGAATTATACAGTACAAAACTGCTCTTTCTGTTGATGAACCATTTAAAATATTAAGCATACAACGAAAAAGAGCACCGGAGTTTCAACTCGAAAATCTTAGGCCATGTTATACTGAACCGAATCGTACATCAAAAGAGAAAAGAGCAGATTTACTGAAGATGCTCGATCTTATGCGACCCGATGTAAGAAATTTCTACACAGAACTTTTGTCCGTTGATGAATGTAGTGTTGTAAAACTCGATCCTGACCTTGATTTTTTTGAAGAACTTGATTGTGAAATCGAAACGTCTATTAGTTCCAAATGATACTAATAGTCGAAAAATCTCTTTTGTAGCTAAAAATGTAAATAAATCGTCAGTAACTGAAGACAATAACCAGACTACTACAAAAATCTACACGAGCGAAAAAGTCACGTCTTTCGTAAATTGTTAAGGCAAAGTTTCGTTATGAATTAAGTTATTATCATAATATCTGTGGCAATGCCAGCTGGTCATAAATAACTAGATTACTGTTAGTTTTTTTTTACATTGTAACTAGGTAGGGTCAGGCGGGGTAAAAATGATCAGTTTTTAAATGACGAAAAAGGATGAATAACTATGATATAGAATGTATTTTGCATTTGTATTACAAAGTGTGAACCTATATCATAATACTATGATCATTGTTAATAACATATTGACAATAATTTTCATTAGAAAATGAACCTGATTATTTTTACCCCGCCTAACCCTAATTTATTTTTCGAAAAACATGTTTTCAATTCTAATTGTAATAAAAAGACTAAAAGTTTATTCAATTTTATTAAAATAATTATATTTTATTTTATATTATTTCAAACAATTCGGAATAAATCAATTCTTAACACATAATGTTGACCCAGCAGTAGTCACTCAATTGCTTATACTAAGATCGTTGCTATAGATATATTCTAAATGTTATTATTTATCGACGTTAATACATTTGTTTAGAGTATATTTAAGATATTAAATATATATATATACTTTTAGAGATGGTTATTTCTGTTTTTTCTACTATTAAGCAAAATTTTGTAATAGACATTGTCCGATAAATATTCGATTATCAGTTTAAAGTATATAATCATTCGAAAGTGCTTCTTAAAAACTACATTTCCCCAAAATATCTCAATTTTTCCGAAAATGTCACATACCTGGTTATTACCGGAAGCCACAGAAATAATGTTTACAAATTCAATTCCACGTCAATAAACCGAATACCACGATTGCATCCCAAATAATGCCCGTTTCAACTTTGTATGCAAATCTGAGTATTTGAAATCAATTTTTATGGTTAACTGTTATGTATCCACAAAATCGATTGCGGTGAACAATCGAGTGCCCATATAATCTATTGCAATAATTATTGCGGTTCATCAATAATGCATACGGTTTACTACTTCACATAAAACTTTTCAACATTCTCATTAATAACTTATCAAATAATTACGATAAAAATTTAAAAATCGTATTTTCAAATAAAACACAATTTGATATCAAACCAATTTAAACTAAATATTTAGTTAAAGAATTGAATGTGTTTTCGTCCAGGATGGTATAAATTTCCAACTGTGCTGATAATTTTATTTATAAAAGCATAATTCTTGGGGCAATATTTGTGCAGCTCCGGCCACAGTGGAATATGTTGTATTTGCTTTTCGAACCCTTGACCGAAAAGGGGACGTGGAAGAAGACTAAAATGTGAAATTCAATTCACGAACTCACCGATCATTGGTCAGGCTCGCCAGTCGCGTGGCATAAGTGATTCTGAAACAGAAAGCAAGGGAAGAAGGATGAGTTTGGTGAGGCCTGAAAAACTGGCGGATCCCTTAATAGTTAATCTCCTGTGAAGGAAACATATATTCGACTTGTGCAGCCCTCGCTTTGAAATTCGAAGCCGCCTTATTCGCCCTCTCGCACGCGCATTCCGTGAATACGTACAAAGTATGTTAACGTTTCGTTTTCGTATTTCACCCTTGGCTTTGCTCTTCTTCAAGACCGAAAAGAGATACATCTAAAGGAATTAAGGATACTTGGTATCGTGCAAAGAACTAGTCTTTTACGCTTTCTTGAGCAGCAGACTGCACGGAAAATATCCAAACAATGATAGGCAAACTAAACTTCATTTTGATTTTTTATTCATTTTGTATTCAAATATTTAGGATCATTTTAAAGCTCCAATGAATTTGACAATTGAATCAGATTAATATTTCGTCCAAATATAGCGTCAAACTGGTCTGAGGTATAATTTAATTTGCCCTTCTTTGTTCCTCAATGCGGAAAATACGATCTGAAATTAATTTAGTTCTCTACAAATTTTCTTGAAAATAATCTGACAATAGACCAGTGCTAATCTGGTAGTATATTCTGGATGTTGTTCAACTCCGAGACAATTCCCAGACTAAATCCATATGTGCTTCAGACCTTTTCTAGACATCTATAATGTATTATCCTGCAGATTACAATCTTGCCTAAGACTTTTGTATAAAAGTAATAAACTTGAAATTTATAGTTTACTAAAATTTACAGTTTACACAATTTAACAGTTTATGAAATGATAAATTTTTAACAAATCTTGAAACACTAATCCTCTTCTGTCAAACTACTGTCAGACGTTGTAAATCATAAAAACTTTTTACAACGATAAATCATCAAACAATAAAAAGTATTTAACGTTTCATATTGCAACCGTAACTCAATCCAGTACTTTCTCTATATTTCCTGGTACATCTACATCATTTGTCGTTCCATCATCTTCAACACTTGTGCGTTTTTTTCACTCGATTAACAACCATTACAGAATCACGCGCACCGAAATGTGATGCATTCCCAATACGTCAGGTTCGGTTCAGCGATGACGTTATTGGCACTCGCGTCAATAATTCCATTTCTGTTCTCCACGCGTAACTTTTAATTACGACGAGCGAAAGTCTAAGGCAAACTGCGTTAATCATGCTCTCAGCCTGATTTCTCGTTGAGATCGCGTGCCCGAAAACCGTTTTACCGAATTCCACTTGAGACTCCCGCGGTGTGTGCAAACATAGCGAAATCGGCGCCACTTAATTTATATGCCTCGCACAAGCCCCGGGCCTCGTAATTTGGCAGATAAATAAACAGGGGATAATATCGGAACGAGAAATCACGTTTTCAAATTACCCAAACGGTGACTCGAGTTATAACCAGCTAACGTACTCCGGAAGACTATTTCAAGAAGAAAAAAAACTTGTATTATTAATTCCATAATTTTAATGTTTTCAAATTAATCATAAACAAGTTTGAAGATGATTGAATAATTTTATTGAAAGGCTTTTCACGAGACAAATAAATTTTCCATGATATAAATTTGTTAAAATGATTTTTTCTTGTAGAGGTATAAAGTAATGCTTGAAATACGACACATGCCTATTTTCAAATTCAAGCGTTTTTCATTTGAGATCGTCATTGATCTGCTTTCAATGTCGATTTGTATTGTATGTACGGACCGAGGACAAGCACGAGATATCGATTTATTTATTCGCATTTCGACCAAAAGTCGCTTCCCTACCTGTAGACGCAAATAATATATACTGCACACGCTTTGTCGCTGCTGGACCGAATTTGAACTTCCGATTTAAGCTTCCGGTTTCTTTCCACTCAATTCTCACGTAAAAATAGTCTACATAGAACATTTCACGTGTTTTTCACATAATATGCATATATCACATTTGCATGGCGACTTGCCGAACTGTAAAAGCTCGCTTTATGATTTCTGACTTATATATAAAATTTACAATTTATCTCGCCAAAAGATGTATTGTATAGAGTTAATATCCGGAGATAAAAGGAGGTTACATTTTGACAGCAATGTTAAATATTAGCTGTTTATGAAATTTACAAACCACTATATCCCATTAATACGAATTTATTAACATAGTAGATAATAAATTATGGCTATTTTTAAGGGATTTCCAACAGAAATTGTAAAAATTGTTAAATAAAATTGTATAAAAAAGTTCCTAGTTTTTTTTTATACAATTTCATGTAAAAAGTATTTTATTTTGAATGAATATTTAAATAAATCTGATAAGGACATCTAATCTATACTAAGAGACAAAAATGTTAGCTCTGATATCTTTCTTTTTCAGCAAAGCTTTTGTACACTTTATTACAAACTTAATAATTCTTTTGAGACTGTATCATTATTTAAATTAATTCCTTTTTTTTTCATCGTCCATACTTTTCTTCGTAATTAATCCATTAAATTGGTTAGCACAAGGAATTAATTACTCCGTTACGAAACACTTTCATGTCTGCAAATTATTTTGTACTAGTGCTTTAATGAGATCACTTTGAACATTGATAATCGAGGTCTGGTGCGATAAAAAAGTTGTGTTTCAACAGCAAATTTTCAATGTATTGTTATTTAATGATTGAAACATGCACTGAACTGCTGCAAGAAAATGTTTTTGAATTTTCATGAGAAAAAGTTTGAAAAAGTTGGCAAAAGAAATGGTTATTTTTTTACTCTCAATACAAGTCACGTTTATCGAGAGCTTTAGTAAAGTTTATGCACTGAGACCAAAAAAAGGAAAAAAATGGAAAAAGGCGTACAATGAAAATACTATTACAAGGAAATCTCTGAATGAAAATTTCCTGGAAGAAATAATAACTGGATGCAAGGTGGTTGTTCTTAACTGAAATACTCATGAAAAGCTTCTTGAATAAAATTATTATTTTCGCAATCACAAAGGAAAAGTTGAATGGAGATGAAAATCTTCATAGAAACAGTGTTACGTACGCAATTCATTTAAGAATTTCATTTCATAACAAAAGTTTTAACGCAAAACTCGCGAATTTCGGGATAAAGGAAACTGTCGAAATATGTCGAAAATACGAAAGTCATTTCTGCTGATACTTTATCGCACCTTTTACAATGCCGCGCTTAATTGGACAATAAAAGTACATTTCCGAGGAACAAAGGTCGTTTCTTGTTTTGTGAATGAGAAAGAGAACTGGCATTAGCTTTTTTTTTTCTTATCGAGAGAAAGTTGGATAATATAACGTATTTCTAATCTATAACAATTAAATCAAAGTTAAATTCATTAAAAAATTAAAGTAAACTAATTCAATTTACGTAATATTACTATATTGTGGAAGTTATACATTTTTACCGAAAGCTTCATAAAATGTAATATTTTTATTTTTTTTATAATATTGAAGGTTTTTACATACACTTTTTGGAAAGCAAATTATGATAACAGTAATTTCTTATTTATAACAACAAATATATATTTCACTATTAAATTATCTGCTTTTGCGAAAACGAAATGAAATTTTCCCGAAATACACGAAAGCAAAAAGCTATTATTGTATCCACTGTTTTCCTATCACTGCCCACCTCCTGCAGAGAATTTTTTTCGTCCTTAATAATATTATATTTGATTTCTATACTATATATTTCCGACGTATAAGGCTATTTCGAAATATTAATATTGTTTTACAAGAATGTCTGTAGCCAAAAAAGAAAATTTTATTGTATTATTTAAATTTATATCATTTTATTTTTGATGATTAAGTTTTTCAAATACAAAATTTGATGCGAAAAACACACACCCAGAATTTGACAATAAAGCTCTTCTATATTTTTGTCACGACTCTCTTTAAGCGTCGCTCTAGTGTATATTTTTGAAGAAAAAAAAACAATTTCAGACAACAGAGTTCGTCAATAAATAAAAAATAGCCGCGTTATCAGAATGTGAGTGGCGGATCGTTATTCCCTTTTTTCCCGATATATATTCGAAGCACCGAAATCGGGCAGAAAGTCGTCGACAATAGCCGCGCCTGCAACTCTCTTAACGACTTTGCCATTTTTGCTCGGCGTTTCGTTTCTTTGATCCCCGTTGTCCTGTGGGATCAGATTATGCGACTCGTTTTCCAAATGCAGCAATGCCGGGCGCGAAGATCGTGCAAAGCTTTTCATTTAATTCGTGAGTGCAAATGCAAAGAATAAAAAATAAAAAAAAGTACGTCGTCTCGCACGCTAATCCCAAAGTGATTGGCTCGCATTTTTCGCATTCGAGGCGTACTTTTGCTGGTCAAAGTGAAGCAGAAATCATGTCACCGTTGATCCGAAGCCGAACTTAAAGCAAGAAAAGTTTGAAAAAATTTTGCTAGATAAAATCAGCGGAGCTTTTCTCTGTTATCGACTTTCCATTTCGCGTAATTATTTCCGAGTCCAGTTTTCATTCTGCGGATGAAACCTATTCACTTATAGCCGAATCACAAATAGAGTAGAATGATTTTATCCAATGGCAGTATTTATGCAATTATAATTTTTTTATTTAGGTAAATTAAAAATTAAAAGAATTGCAACACATTTGAATAGAATTTGTTGAAAGCTGTTAAATACAAAAATTGCTTCGATTATTTGTATGCATTATATTTTTGATTTGAGTTTAAAATTAATTATTGAAATATTTGTTTGGAATAATAAATACAATTTCAAATTTTAGTTAAAAATTTAATTAATTTTATTGCTTTTAATTTTTTGTTTACAAATATTAACGTTGTAATAAAAATCTATCCACTTTATTTTTATAATGTTCAATTAAAGTAATGCTGAAATGAAATTAAAATAATTACTCTATAATGTAGTAATGAAATTAATTAAAATTTGTACTTGTATAAAAATGAAAAAGAAAACGTGTGTGGGAAGTTGATGGAAAAACGAATTATCCATTTAAAATCCTTTTTGTTTGACGTCATGCCTGAAGGCAAAGTGAATTAAGAAACAAAA
The DNA here is from genome assembly GCA_022817325.1 of Idris sp. 1 HC-2018. Classification (NCBI taxonomy): domain Eukaryota; kingdom Metazoa; phylum Arthropoda; class Insecta; order Hymenoptera; family Scelionidae; genus Idris; species Idris sp. 1 HC-2018. The sequence goes on from JABFPM010000043.1 coordinate 27,763, forward strand.
CTAAATATTCTGATGCTAAAAAAGCATAAAAATAACCGGGACAATTGCAAAGTGCATACAATTTAAGTAAATTAATTTTATAAACATATTAATTTTTATTCGGTTATAAAGTAAAATAATTAAATGAAACTCAAATTTTTATCTTAAAAAAGCTAATATTAGATTCTTTACAAATGAAAAAAAATGTTATGTAATTTACATTACACAATTCAAAAGACTTTTTTCTCTTTAAAACTGAATTTTATTATACTGATTTAACGAGTTTAATTGGAAAACCTTAAGGCTTAAGAAATTTGGTTAAAGTGAGAAGAAGTTAAAAAAACAAGTTCAAGAAGGTATCGGTATCTTATAAGTAGCGCCTTGTTCGTGACTAGAAACTATTTTGTACCATCATAAAATCTTTGATAAGGGGCAAACCAATTTTGATCAACTACCCTGGCGCACGTCACAGCAAAGACATCGCATAAAGTTGTCGGACGTGCAATACTTGTGTTACTTCCTCATTCGTTTTGTTGATGGATTTCCTTACGGCACGGCATTAAGTGCGCTCTATGTATTATTAACTTAATTCAAAGCCCACTTGTGTATGATCCTCCAGATATTGCATTCACATAAACAAAATTCAACACTGTCATGCGTTCTTATCATTTAAATTGCACTCAGCAGTTCAAGTGAAAAAAAAAACCATCAAGGTATATTTGCCCAATTAGTGATATAAATTTATTTGAGTACATTAGAATAAAGTAATAATTCATTTTGATTTTAGATACAATGTAATTATTTACTATTAGTTTTTTCTTTTAACAGCTAAATTTATAACTTGTTAAAACAATTGCTTAAAATCTTTCTGTTTTTTTTTGTTTTTTTGTTTTAACTTTTTTGTAACAATTTTATTCGGAGATTATCATTTGATAACTCAAGTTGAACAAATTTTATTCATAAAGAAAGATTGAGAAACTTTAAATAAATTAACATAAATTCACTTTCGCTGCAAATTTTCACTGCTGTCGAAAATCAAATATTTATTTAAACTAAGCTGTAAAATCGAATGAAAGTTTAAAATATATTTCAGTTTTAGCGTATTGAATATTATGTAAATGTCTGCTTTTTCTCAACAGAAAGCTGTTTTGATGTTCCATCTAAGATGGCGAGTGGTGATAAAAAAATTTTTTCTCCGTCTCTCGTCTCCTGTAATTGTGCATAATTTCAAACTTTCATCGTACCGGAAAATCTTTGAGAATCCCTTGGAATTGGCAAAATCGGATTAACGTATTCATCATTGTTTCTACGGGGATAGAAGTGTCATGAATAAATGCCACAACAGTTAGTTTCGACATTTTGATGATTTCATCGGACATTGTCACATTCTTTACACCAATAAATTGTCAAAAAACAATCTTTGTATTGATATGTTTCGTACATTTTTGTGTATCCTAAATTTGAAAAATAAAATTTAAAATTTTCAACAGTGTTGATAAATCAAACTAAAACAAGAGACAGACAAAAAAAACATTACAGTTTCACAAACGATTCGAAGTTAAATTTTCATTCTGTTATATCATCCCATCGGAAATGGAATTAAGTGGACTCTCGTACATTACAGATAAAAAGGAAATGACTTTTTCATTCTTTGAAGTGACACGTTCATTTTAGTATTCGAAACAGGAAAATTTGCAATATATCAAATTTGCCTAAATTGAAACAATATTTGCATTCATTCTGCACAATTAAATGAAGTAAAAAATATATTAACTCAGTGACTTTTGTACCGGAATGAGTTACGAATATAACATTATTATATTAATCATTGAATAAAATGATCGAGTTTTAAAATCACTTTTTGTACAACAAAATGTCTCAATTGATACCAATTAAATTTGACTTTACAAATAAAATTACAGAAGAGTTTGAAATAATTAATGCCCGATGTGTATCAGCTTATCACAAACACGAAGCGTATATATATATATATATATAGAATTATGATATATATTTTAATTACAGTACTAGTGTTGTATTTATAACAAAAGCATTTCATTGATTAAATACCGTCAGTTCATGTAAAATTTCAATTTTAATTAAACATTTGTTTAAGCTTTTGAAAATGTAACACATAAAGTTCCCTGACTACAAAGTAACAAGCATTTTTAAAATTTGCAAATCATTTACAAAGTTATTTTAATTAATCACAACAGACAACAGCTTCAGTATATAATTTGCAGTTTCCTCTAAACATTATCTCGTAATGATATTTATTCAAAACTCTTGAAAGAGAGATAAGACTGCTTAGCTGTTCATTATCTAACACATTTCAAGTTAATCATTAAAGCCTTTGACCTGTTCTACTAATTCTCTCATCATCGACCAAACCAGCTTACTATAGTTTTTACTTGGTACTTTTGATTGGCGCTTCATAGCTAGTTCATATGGGCATAATTTAGCATATTTTATCAACGTTCACTCTATAAAGAACTTTTAAACACATGTTTCCACTTCAATATTAATGTCCTTATCAAATCCACTTCTCAGTACTTTCTTATTTACTTTTAACTAAATAATAAACAAGCGAATTACATACGTTAAAAATTATATTCAAGTAATTTAAATTATTTTGCACTAGTTTGAAATTTCGGTTTCAAAACTCGAAACCATTTTACATTAATTTAAACACTGAACATTATTTTACTTTAATTTTAAATCTGGAAATCATTTTTATTTAATTTTAAAACTCAGCATTAAATTTACTACAGTTTTAGAACTAGAAATCATTTGACATTAATTTTTAATTGGAAAAATATTTTATACAACAAAAAAACTCGATTATTATTATTTTTTGTTCAATTAATTAACTGCATAATTTAATATTAAAACCAAGAAACGCTGATCTTAACGAACAAAAAGCACAACTCATAAACTTAATAAAGTTGCTCGTCGGTAGATTGTAATTACGTCTTAGTAAATAATAAATCCTCGGATAATGAACGTCCAATAAAGACGTGAGACGTACACGTGCGCGTGAGTCGTTGTCCCCGAGGTTTGTCTCTCTTGGCAATTGTGCTTAGCCGGACGCTTTCGTGTACGTGCACTCTGTGACATGTGTTTCTTACCATCTCACTCACGTCATATCTCCCTCTATGTTCTTGTCAGCAAAAGACACATTTGTCGCGAAAGTTTTCATCAGGCTTTTCAACTCTATAAGCCTGACCAGAAAGCTCCTTCAGTTCCCTTGTGAGAACACCTCTCATTGTGCGGCAATTATTCCAAAAGAGAAAGTCACAAGGGGGATATGCTATGCAACTTGGCGCGACATGCAAATACTGTCACTAATTCGTTTCGAGAAAGCTGAGACGGATCCTCCGAATAATGGCGTTTGTGAACCACGTAGCCAAAGGATTATGATAAATGTGATTGCGTCATGGAAAATGGCCGGGTAGAGGGTGTTCCCATGTTTTTCAAACGACTATTCTGTTTACAGAAACACTCGTTGTGTGGGGATCGATGTTGCCTTTTGATTGTGCAATATGCGTTTTCATTAAAAGAGGGGATGAATTATTGCAACGTTTATTGTCAAATGTGAATTTTAATGTGCTTTATAAGTGGACTAAAATTAGGGTTATTTATGATCGTAAAATGGTTGTGAATTTTAAGATCAAACTTGTACAAAAAACTCAAAATCACAAAATAGTATAAAAGTAAAGTTATTTAAAAATAGTTATTTTTAAAAGATTAGATAAAACGTATTGTTAGTTTTTAATATACATTTAAAATGTATTGTTTGTTCAATGAGAGAACTTTTGAACAATCTTGTATTTTATTTTTTGTTTGTTTTGATCAAAGGTGTGCAATTATAATTTTTGTTTTCGGTAAATGTCAATTAAATTTTGATATGCCAGACTGATGAAAGCGCAAAATAATTTCCATAATTATACATTTACGGCACACCAGTTATCTTGCTTTTAATACCTTTCAACTTGTGAACAATGTTATAACGAAAATATAATATCACGAATGTAACGTCAATAGATATATTTATCTACTTCAAAATATAACAATATTCAATACGCAATATTCAATTGGAATACAAAACTTTACATTGATTACATGAATACCTTTTTTCGATAACTGATAATTGCAGATTAAAAACAATAGTAAAGTTCAGTTAAATGTTTTTTTAAATGAAAATGTTTTACACTGAGATAAACTTAAAAATGTCAATAATGAAAAATCCAGAGATTAAAATTTTTGTAAAGTGATTTTGTTGTATTTGAAAAAAATTAATTCCAAAAAAATGTTTAAGTAATAACAATTTTGCTCTAAACAATATTTTTAAAAATTCATTTTGCAATCATAAAAATAGTCTCATGAATATTCAAATAAGGAAACGTCAATAATTGATGGCTTTCAATTGAATTTTAATAAGAATTCGTAGTGTCGCAAAAATAAAATTCTGACACACTTTTCACGCGTTTTATTTCAGTCACATTTCTCTGCATTGAATTATGTCAAAACGCACTGTGCAATCAGCAAAGTCTATATTTATATAGAAACTTTGCTTGCTGTTTTTATCGACTTTTGTATACACCTACAGTTCGCAAAATCATACGTTTATACGCTTGTTAAAGATAAACAGAAAAACAAGTACACTGTGGCGTTTAAAACAGAGGATAAACTCTGAAAACTTTGGACAACAAAATTTAATTGATTAACAATGCAGAGCGTTTTCCGGCCAACTTTTAATGAGCAAACTTACTGGTTTGATCATTGTCAATGGTTTAAAATTGCACAAAGTCGGCTGAGTTTGTTTTAATCGACATTATTCTGCAAGGTCCAACAGATTAATGTTGCATAAACATATTTTTAATTCAGCAATTTGGAACTTTAAGAATTTAAAAATTAATATAATAAACAAATGCTTGTATCATGAATTTATCTATATTTTTTTTCAAAAGTTAATCAACTAAAAGAAATTTTGCCGTCAGGGTTATTTTAAAAATGTTTAACAAAACATTGACTCTAGAGCTTTTGCAATGAATTTATTAAGCCGACACAGAGGTGTGACATTTGAAGCTTATAAATATAAGCATGTTTCGATGATGGGGGAATATGATACAATGGAAATCTTCTCTCGGCCACGACAAATCAACGGAAAAGTAAACATTGCCAACTGACGCAGTGTTTCTAGATGAATGAGTATACACAAGAGACAATATTTCACTCGTTCTGTATTTGTCTCTGCGCTTCATGTGGAGATGTTGCATTTGTCACCAGGGAAGTGATGATAAAAACAGCAGGAAAAGCATCGGTGCAACTAAAACTTCCGAATTTTACCTTTTTTGTATTATACTCTGCTGCGTATTTTTCAGCTTCAAAATAAGCACTCGAACGTATGTATGCTTGTCAAATCAAACTTCTTTTTATTGTTCGTTATCATGATCTTGCCTATAGTCAAAAAAAACTAAAGAACCAATGAATTTTGTATTACAAAACGTTACTGGAGCGAGAACAAAATTTACTGACCTGAAATAATTTTGTAAACTTCAAAACTCATAAAAGTTTAAATAATAACTTTTAAACTAATATTTCAACTGGGCAATTTGCTGAATATTTTACGATACATTTGTGCAAATTCCTTTATCATCTTGGCGATATTTTAGAAAAAGGAGGTCTATTTTCGATTTAAAATATAAAATGCAAGCAAGTGCTTTTGCACAGCGACCATTCGTGCATTTGCAGTGAGAATTCTTGATCGCAAAATGTACGTACGTACTGCGTATAGTCGACTTAGCGGTGGAAAAAGTACGTGATGTGTTTCCCAAAGTGTTTTATTTTTACACGCGTCTTTGCAGTTAACGCATCAGCATTCAGGCAATGTGTTAAACAATGTTGCTTTGTTACCTTTTCAATTAATCTTTTCTACACAGTGATCTTATCCGCACTTTATATAACATGTACAAAAAATCCTGAAGAATTTATTTATTCGAGTAACATTTTCTCACCTTTTTTCGGTCCAGCTGAACAAATCCTTTCGATAAATCTGTAACAAAAAAAAGAACAATTGTTTAGCTAAATTTCTACATAAAATTTAAAGAAAAAAAATTAATTTGCTTAAGTTTATTTTAGAATATAAAATTAATTTTGTGTCTTCATTTAAAGATTACTCGATTAACATCTTGAATTCATTTAAATTCGCTGATTAAATTGATGAGCAATGCAGGATACTTGATGCACATATACGCCTACAGAAAATGTATCTAATCTTAACCGATAAGAAGAGCAAAAACAATGGATGAGAGAGCTATCCCCCGCACATTTTTATCTTCCAAGTATCACAACACACCGGATGCCCCGACTTGGCCATTGGATTGATGCATAAATACAAGGGTAATCGAGAGTCAATGACGTGACCGAGTTGATGGGTCTCGTGTGTGCGTAATTAAATATGTATGTATAGCGTTTCAAACGAATGCACGCAGCATAAATCAAAACATGATTCAGAATGTCATTATCGGATTGCTCATTCGGTTAATCACTTCTGTATATTAAAATTAAAACATTATTGTCAGAACTAATCACTGGTGCATTGCATTTGCAAATAAATCCGCGTGAAATTTCATTAAATTAAAATCAATCATAATATTAAACTGTGAAAATATACAACAAATTCAATTCAACTAGAAAAGTTTGTGAAAGAGCTTGACTGAAAATGAAATTCTTTTCTTGTGTGCTTTGGACAAAAAATATTTCGCTGATAAAAGGTAGACAAAATTGAGTGGTGTCTCGTTGTTAAGATTCAGGTCTTGTGAGTCATCGAAATGAAATTAGTCTTCCTCGAGTAGATCAAAGTCAGAAGCACGCCCTTCGGACTGAACCGACATCTCCGTTGACACTGACGCTTACTTATGTCAGTGACAGCATCAAAGAGGCGTCGCGCAAAACGAGAAACGCTCTCTGAGGTTGGCTGTGCAATTTGCCAGTGGAACAACTTCCATTAAACTTGATTATTCAGTCAACACGCGAAACTGTCCTTTGACCCACATTCAACATTGTCAGTTTTTATTTGTTCATCCATTTATTCTTTAATTACAACTTTAACTTAAACCATCTCTAAAAAGCTTTCAGCAAACATTGAAAGCCAGTCAAATGTCAATTTCTTTCACAAAAAGTTACTCTTAACTTTTATTAACACTAGAACTAGCAAAAAATCTGTAACCCTTAGAACTATTAAAAAGACAAAATTGTCTCCCTCTTTAATATAATCCGAAATTGACTTAGTTTTGATGATATAATTATACAATATACAATTTTAGGATATAGATACATTTTTGCAATATCAACAACTTTTGAAGAACTAAACTATAGCGTTATTTGCGTTATATATAGATCAAATTAAAGAGGAAACAAGTTGATTATTTTTGTATTTAAAGAGAGTATAAATTACTATCTAATTTTAATGTTACACAAATTTAATTATTAATAGTTAAATAATTTATTTTATATTTTCATTATACGTTGAGATCATATAATATAAAAAATACTGTTTAAAGTAATTTTAAAAAATGCATCTCAAAAAGTAGTTGTTGCAAAATTTATAACAAATCCGTTAAAAATTAAAATTTTAACAAAGATTTCAATTTTAAAATAGCACATATTTGTCTCGTTGATCAAGTAACAATTTTTTTTCCAAAATTCTGTTTTGCTTGATAATCTTTGAAACATTTCTGTGGCTTACGGAAAAACCAGGTAACTCAGTTCTTAAGAAATTAGAGAAAAATGTGATTGAAGTTTATAACTTTTAATTGTTGATAATTCAATAAAACAAAAAAATATTGCTGTAATTATGTTTGATTTATAATATATGTATATCAGAGAGACTTATAACTTTCTATTATCTTAGATATTAAGATGAATTTTATACAAATAAAATATATTTATTAAACGTTGTGTTCTATCGGAGTTTGTTGTTTTGACGGTCTTTGTGAATGTCATATCGTTTATCTGTCATTTTAAAATGTAAAACAACATTTTATATAGTATTTTAAGCATAAAATATGCAGTATTTTAATTACAAACTAAATATCAAAAAACAAACAAACAAAACAAAAATTGTTAGTTATAAAATTATTATTTCTGTAATAAATAATTTAATTTCTAAGATTATTATTTACTATTTTGTATTGATTTTTCAGCTTAAATTTATATTGTTAATTTTATGTTAATTTAAAAAAAAGAAACATAATGAATGACAAAATTATTGAGTTACCTGATTTTTTTCGGGAACATGTGAGTTACGTAATAATGTCTTTTGTAAAAAACTCATGAAATATTTTTTTTAAAAATGTTGTTATAATACAATAAAAGTAGCATATTCTACAGTGCCAAAAACATTAGTAACTCATTTTCAGAAAAAAGTGAGTTACCTGGTGTTTCCCGTAAACCACAGATCTGTATTTGCTTCGTTATAATTGAATATCGATCAATTGTTTATTAACTCAGGTTGTTTGCAAAACTAGATCAGTGAAATTAAACAAATAGATATAGACTTTTGTAAACACAACAAAACTATAGCTGCTGGATATACCCTTTTGAGAATAGCTCATGTTAACGAGTTGTTGTGGTGCGAAGGTAACCACGAATATAATACTTCATGTTGCGAATAAAGGGACGGACGTGCAATAAGTGTAGGGTTACGATAAACTGTCGAGAAAGACAATAGAGACTGAGTGTGAGCAGCCAGGGTGCCGTCGAATCAGCGACGGAGTCAAGCTGATGGTGTACGGTTACCTTATTCTGAAAAGCGTCCAAGATCGCGCTTCAGGGACTTTATCGTCGTGAAAACCGTGTAGTTTGAGAAGCCTTTGCATTAAAGAAGAGAAAGAGAAAAAAAAGAAGATGTAGTTAAATTAAAGTTCAAGACAGATCGTCGCTTGAAAAGGATCGTTTCAAGCAACAGGAAGTGTTGGGCATGAATACGAAAGAAAAATTAAAAAAAATAGAGAATGTGATATAATAAAAGAAGAAAGTGAAAGATGTCAGTTTGACAGCAATTGAAAGTTCAATTTTGAGAACGAGAAAAAATGTTTTTCAGCATTGTTTTACCTTTTACATTTTTTTCATTAATTACTTAGCACTACATTATTAAACTTTGATCATCACAATCAAGCTGATAAACTTTGTTTATATTATATTCTTTACCAGTTTGGTTTGAGATCGGTTCTGCCATTGATTAAAGAGCAATTATTTTTTGATTATTAAGGGGGTATCCCACCTTGACATTTAACATTTTTTTTGCATACAAATGTTCCTTTATATGTCTAATTTGTATTTTCATTAATAAAAAGTGTGACAAAAATCTTTAAAGCGATAAAATCTCAATTTACAGCGAGCGTGTCACAGGCGCTGAGAGCGTCCCAGTGACAGGCACACTTAATATGCCTGTTACCATCTGCAATCGTGTCAAAATACAGACATTATTATAGTAAATCGTTTTGTAGATGGCGTTACTGTGATTTTCTTTTGAATCTTAAGATTTTACATTACAGTCTCTTTAGTTCTTGTCTTTTAATGGTCACAAAACACGTGTTTATGTTGAAGTAAGTTGTGACCAAAACTTCAATCGCGTTTTTCTCAAAACACTGTTTTTTAAAACTGGCGTGCACTGTAAGTTGGGCAATATACGTTCAAATTTCTTAAAAAAAAGTTTGTGTATTTAAAAATGTATATTTTGTGGAACTACGGCGACAAATTTTTTATTTTTTTTTTATTTTTGGTGCACGGTTTTATATCGATTTTTAGGCAAAAAAATGAAAAAAAATTTCAAATTGCCGCCATTTTGTTGAAAATTAATATTTTTTCATGATTTGAGTGTATTTCCATAACAAATTTATTAAAAAACAATCATCCAAAATTAATATTTGTTCTACATTGAAAATTGCGAATTGGGTGCACCGCAGGAAGCCCTCTTGGTGACGTGGTGCAGCAGCCACGAGACAAATTTTTTTTTGTAATAAAAAAAAAAATTTTTTTATACATAAATGTATAATTAATAAAGTGTATAGCCAATTTTTAAATTACATCGTTCTTATATTGCAAAAAAAAAAATCACTCACTTTTCAGCTTGTCAAGGTGGAATACCCCCTTAATTTCGCAAATAATTGTAAACAAATTTTGAGGACAAATTGTATTAAAAAGTGATCATTTATTATGATTAAATAATTTGTTATCATTGGAAATAATTAATTTATTATTAGAAATAATTAATTATTGGCATCTTTGCAGTGAATTTCTCTATGCCAACTCTTGGAGCATACACGTGCCCACGTATAGGCTGGAATTTCATAAACTTTTGTCGTCTGGAAAGTTTGGAGACTGGACGTGAATAGAGATCGCAGAATGTTTCCCTTGCTTGCATGTTGTTGAAGATAACGCGCTCTAGTTTTCGAAAATGCAATGTTAAGTTGTACTCAATGCAGATAAAACACGAAAATTGCTCGTCCCTTTTTTAAACGCACAACTATTAACTGCGGTCAATTCAACTTCTACGTCAGACATATAAACACCGACTTTTGCACCTTTTTTCCCAGCTGAGAAAAAAACCCGGTGTAAATAGCTGCAACATCAAAGAACGTGAAAAATGCTTTTATTGTCACGTATTATAGGAATGTTGTTTAAAACACGTATTTGAATTTGTTCTACGGGTGCGAACAATTTTTTTTGCCAGATAACAAAATAATGACAGGATGAAAAATGGCCTTTTTTGTTGACTGTTTGTTTGATATTTATGAAAAATTCAATTCAGCAAAACTGATCCCGTTTTGCAGGATTTATTTTGGTGTCAAACAAAAATATGTAGCTTGAAATTGATAAAATGAAATGTAATATCTTTTAATAAGAAATTATTTTTATCAACGAAGATAAATATTTATTTTCAGAAGAAAAATGTTATTTTAAATTAAAGCAGAGTATAAATAGGATCAAACTTTTTTCATTCGATAATTAATTATCCTGTTAATTACTCCACTTTTTTCAAATTAAAAAGAATATCATGAAAAAAAAGAACAGATAAATAAATTTAAATGCAACGGAAAGATCAAACGAAGCTCAACATCTATATACGAGAGAAGCTGAGGTTAAATTATGTTAACACTCGTCGTGGTTTTCAGTATTTGACACTCGAACGCTCGCTGATTGCAACAAACGTTTGGCCCACTTGGATGTTTTGTGCAAATGTAATTTACGCGAGTGTTGATTTGATTAATATGTGCAACGGCAAATTGATTATTGATCGAACAAATTATTATAAACGAAATGCATAAACTCATTCACTAATTAAATAAGTGAAAGGAAAAGAAAATATTACTTTTAATTTATTATATTAAGAAAAATCAATTGATTAGCAAAGCCATAAAATAAACCAAGCTTATTATTAGATATTCGACGAAATATTTTTTACTTTAGTTTCATTAACTTTCGCCTAACGTTGTAATTTTCCGAACAAACGCAATAATGTTCTGAGTTTTCGTCGAGATTACGGCTTCTTGTGGACGCGGTCTTAATTGCCGAGCAACTCTTAATGTAGGTGCGTTCAGTTGCGGCTATTCATTGTCAGCTATAACACCAGCATGACGTTCACTTTCGTATACGGAAACTAAAATACAAAGAAATATAATTTTTGTTTCATGTAGTTTCTGAAAAAGTTTCGATAAATTTGTCAGCAAAAATGAAAGTGATGTATTCTGAAAAATAAACTAAAACTTATTAATAACTGCAAATATTAATATGTTTTTAAACGAGCATATTTAACGAAAAACTAATCTTACTTGAATCTTGAATAAAGAAAAGAGCATAATTGGTGAATTTAAATCCGGCTATTTTCAAGTGATATCCGACCCGAAGCAAAAATTGTTAACCCTGCAAAGAATTTTCTTTTCATCAGCGTCTAAAAGGTTCTAAAAAAAGACTCCCACTAAACAGATGTAATTTCGGCACTTTATTAAATTAAGCAAGAAAAAATTATGCAAAAAAGAAACCTGAGGGGCGAAATCCGAGAGTATCGGCGATAAATAATTCTTTGCTGCTAAAATGAAGAGAGTGTACATAAGTAGCGATGTTTTTTCACAGGAAGAAGGGAAAAAAGAACCTCCGGCTAAAGTAATATAACAACTCACTGCAAGAGGGCTCGAAAAAAATAACGAGGGCCGACTCGCCGATCAATCAGCAAGCAAAAATCGTCCGAGTCGATAAATCACCTATTGTATACAATAAATCTAAACTTGTGATGTGTGGTGTGGTTACTTTTTTCCATTTCTTTTCTTGATTTCAGCTTTTGAGCATTGTTCGCTGACGTTTTAGCGTACTCTTTAATCTACGTTTAATGAGACTTCAACAACGTGATACATGCAGGTAATTAATCACGTTGAATAATCGTTTTGGGTCAAATCGGGCTGACATTTTGCAGTTAACTCTCCCTCATTTTGGCAAGTCAATTGACATTGATTATTCTGATTTTGCATACAATGAAATTGCTTACAAAAAAATTAAATTTTAATTTTTAATAATACATAATCCAGAGTAAAGAAGTAAATTGTTCTTTATGATGATATATTTTGAAAAATATTTAATAATGCACAGATGTTATCGACATTTCCATATCAAGTTGTCAAAATGATTCGATATCAGAGGTGATGAAAACCGCAATAAATATGACGTAAGAAAGTGTATTTATACGTACATATATTCAAAAGCATATCTCGCGGCATATTCCTCGTTTGACACGTAATGGAGAGAAATTTTGTACTTTTTTACAAACACCCAGAGAAGGTATATCGAAAATCAGTTTAAGCTGCGGTTGGCGAACGAGCGTGTGCATTCGCATAATTGATCACGGTGCCGTCGTCAAAGCCACCCAAAGAGCCTCGACATAGGCGTTTACCGATAAATCACTCGTCTAATCACGATGCAGCCTGCGGCCCGGAAGCACAGAATCACATGCTCGGAAGTGCATAGAAACTTCCTTTTAAGAGTCGAATAATTAACATTTTAGTCAAAGTTTATCATTACCATGCATATGAGATTAGATGACAGCTTGTACATATTATTGAGATTTATTTAGATTGATTAGAATGTCAGTATAATCTATTTTGTAATTTAAAGTAAGACTTGACTCAGCTTCAAAATGTCAGAATTTGTTAAAATTTTGCAGAATTGTTGACAAAGTATTTTTACATCATGTGTCAAAATCTGAAGTTGCTGGACTAGCTAGAAATCGAGATATTTGACTTTAAAATTTAGCAAAAGGCAAGAACCAACATAAAGAACACTTGGTAAAATGTCAAACAAATTCTAAAATTTTTAGAACAAACAAATTTTTAGCAAGTAATTTATTAATAATTTAATTTTTAAATTAATTTTAGATTACTTATTTTGAAGCTGTTGATAAAATATTAATGAAAAATGCATATACATTTTATGAAAAAAAGTATTTATTAATTAAAAATTAGTAAGAACAAAGTGAAGTTAGTCCGGTCCTACTTTAATATAGTGATAACTTTTTTTTGTTTCAATTTTTCTTACTTTAATATTTTACAGCTAAACACCCTTTTTTATCGTGAAATTTATCAAAAAGCGACAGAAATCGCGTGGTAAAATTGCCTTTATGCAGAACGACGAGACAGCCACGCAGGCGAATTAACAAGTTTCGTAAAATCGAAATTAACGTTTATTGTACAACTGGGAAATCCAGAGATGCGTGTCCTCCGTTGGCAGTGAGATTTGAGAGTACGTTTGCTAGATATGCCAAACACATTTCAGGAGGGTCTCAAAGTTAGACCACCAAGCGTACCCGCAAAATCTCTGTGTGCCACACGCAAAATACACGTGGTCATCCTTCCAAAACCACCGAGCATACACAGAAAATCATCAGTTAGAGATAAAAATACCAAATCTTCCAAGCTATTTAAAATAATTGTTTCTTTCTCATCTTTAATAAATATTTCAAATATAAATAGAAAATCCAAGATTACAGTTTATTCTTTAAGAAAGAAATTCCTGAATACAATTTCATTGTTAAAGGTAAAATAAATTTTATCCAAGCAATATTATATATATATGTTTAACAATGTTATAAAAATTCTTTTGAAATCTCTTTTTTCGCCATAAGTTTAACAATAAAACATATCGCAACTATTACCAAACGAAAACGCCCTCGACATTTGAAACATGCAGTGCAAAATTGCTTTTCTACGCGAGACGACTTGACATTTCATATCGTCTCCCCTCGTTTGATTCAGCACCCCACCCCCTTGAAACAAAAAGCAAACGACGTCAGGGAGGTGGGGGGTAAACACGCTGCGATTTGGCAATAAAAAGGCCAGAAATAAAACACTTTTAGTTGTAAATCGAGCGGGAGCTGGTATGTGTGTGTGTGCGTGTGTGTAAACGACCGCAAAGAATACAGCATTCACAAGTTTTAGGCCGAAAAGGGCTAAGGTTTGAGCGAATACCTGTACCGCGCCGGAGTGAGCAGGTGCTCCTTGTCGAATCTCTGAGCGAGTTTCAAAACCTACTGGTTTTCATGCTGCTGGCTATAAATATACACTTGGGCACACACGCACATACACGAGTTTCTGAAAAGAGTATAATGTGTGAAATGTAATTTAAGATGTTATATTTTGATCGCGTAAAAATGTGGACCGTTTCTTTTTCTCCAAGAGATGATAATCGTCGAGAGAAGAAAGCGAAAATTAAATTTCACGGCAGAATGAAAAATGAAACTGAACAGGTGGAACGAAATTATATAAATTGTTATGTAAAAGTTGGTGAAAAAGTTGGTAATAAAGAAAATTATTTAAATTATATGTACTTTGAAATTGATTCAATTGGATGGCAGTATTCACATTTTTGCAACTAAAAGAGGCTTTTGAAATATTTAAAAATACGCACTGAATTGACCGTAACACAACCGAATATACAATAAAAGTTACTTGTTATTTAGAAGAATATTGAAAAAAAAAAAACTGTGTCCATTAACTGCAATCCATAATCCTTTTAAACTTTGTCTCTTTCAATTTTCCAGCTAAAAAGTAACCAAAATCCGGCAGTGCAATTATTATAACGCATTAAAGCACCACTGAATTTATTTGTATTGTATTTTTCAATTAAACTTTATTTTTTGAAAAAAACTTGGGCTAATAATTATTGTTCTCTAACTACCATGAAATTAAGTTTCATTAAATCCACTTGATTCTCATGAGAATCCAAAAACAAACAAATAATAGAAAAGACTCTACCAGATTTTCCTGTTATAAATTATAATTGCAAAATGATTTATTTGCTTTACAAAAAAATTGGCATTTGAAATATAAATGGCCATAAACCAAGCCCACCTTATTTGTATTCATATCTATGTTTGATTTGATTTGGGAAAGTGTAAGTGCATTCACATATGCTCGATTCTTCAACACGTGTGTTCTCAACTGCGAACATAATAAGCCCTGGCAATATATGCAGAGACTGACGATGCTCCTTCGATGTTGCTGAAAAATGTAAGATATTCTGTCGTGAGTGCATAATATGCTACGTGCTCCCGAATGCATTCAAAAGTTTATAATTCAACCGGAATGATAGGAACGATGCGTGTCTGGCATTGTACTGGCACATGATCTTTCACGAAAAATGAAATAGCTCTGCAAAAAGGTTGCAGTAAGTAAACTTCTTTCTTATATTTTAAATGCTAATTTACTATAAACATTTTTATGTTATTTGTCAGAACATTGCCTAAGAAATATAGGAGAATCCATTCAATTTTAATTAAAGTTTACTCCTAGATCATTTTGATTAAAGATTGCCATTCGATAAATTGTCTACGGATATTAAAAAGAAAATTGGAGGAAAATGGCGCGGATTGATAATGAGATGAGTACAGGCTAAACGAAGTGGCTGCTGTAGGTGTGCTCACATAATAATTAATAATTGACTATGGCCGCAAGTGCGAATTCGAAGGGAGAGCAGTAGTAACGCGGGGTGCAAAATGAAAGAGAGACATCCTGCAATTTCCAATTATTATTCGAATGAGCTGCCCGCTCGATCTGTCTCGTATTTCATTATCGGTACGCTTGTCTGCCTCTTGCTAAGTAAATTTAATACTCTCCATTATTATTCGATTTCAGTACCAAAAAGTGCTGACCTTTCAAAAACACGTGTAATCCCTCCATGGAAAATTACAATTCTTATATTTATCATTAAAATGCATTCTTTTAAAAATACACATTTCAAAAATTAAGAGGAGGATTATGAGAGAGCGTATTTTTAGGGTGCAAAAATTTATAATTAATGCATTCTCATGTAAACTTATACAAATATATACAAAATTACTTTTTTTTTATCATGAAACAATGATCATTTTCAATTTCTTCTGGCTTTACAATAGAATTATACAATTTTATTGCAATCAAATTTGTCAAAATATCTCGATTCAACCTTAAAACTAGTGTTTTTCTAATTATAAATGTAAAAAACTTCCAAAGTAAGTAGACGAAATTCTTACATTTGAGCATAAAGCCGAATTAAGGTACCGTAGAAGCGGGTGAAGCGGGACAGGTTCGCGAAACGGGGGACACTCACGTTTTCGTTGCAACTATTGGTGCTAAAATTAAAATCGCTCGCAAACGTATACGTTTATTAAGAACTTTCTTTAATATAAGGTTCATTCTTTCAATTCGCTTCAAAATTAGCACAAATAATATAAAATGTAGCTTAGACAATCAATTTGATTGAAAGTGGAAAAAATGGAAATTTTCTGATCGAGCTAAAAAGCTTCAATTTTTTTCCATAAAAAAAATTGTAAACAAAGTTTTGATCTATTTTTTCAAAGAAGTATATACTAAAGATGAATTATTGTTAAAGAAAACGTAAAAAATTAATTGTTTTAAATATATCATTAAAAATTAAAATTTTGTAAAACGGGCAGGTGAAGCGGGACAGTCAAAATTTGAAAAATATGCTGAATACTGAGAAAAAAAGCGATCTAATATAAACTTTTATTTATAATATACAATGGTTAAAATGTTTTGTATACATGAAATTATTAAATTGTATTTATTAACTTAAAATCAATTTAGTAAAATAATATCCCGATTGGTGATTTATACAAAACTTTCCTCAATTGAATATTATAAAATAATGTATATATTCCATCCCTCAGTAAGTTTTATTTAAAAATTAAAATGAAAATTATTAAAAATAAATAAATAAATAAAAAATGATGCGTTGAACGAAAAAGATTTTGTTCTTATAAAATTAAGTGAACTTTTTGTGTGTGTGGGTAAAATATTTTAGAAGAAAATCAGTATGAAATCGAAATTTTAACTAAAAAAGGTAGAAAGAACAAATATTTTTTTTCCTGAGATACCAGAAATACGCAATGTTAGCAAAGAAGAAATTATTTGTAAACTTGAATTGAATAGAATAGACGACGACAAATATTTTTTTCTTGATAGTAATTTAATTTTTTTTTACTTTTTACCTTATTGTAATGTTTGTTTCATAAAAAATTATCATGCTTTTACTACATCTTTATAATAAATCATATTTATATAACTATTGTGAATAAAAACATGAAAATAATGCATTATTTTTAACAAAATACTCATTTCATTCTATATATATCACCCTGTCCCACTTCCCCCGGAAGCGAGACAATGTTTATTGTTAAATAAAGAAGTTAATAACAATTATAATAACTTGAAATTGAGACAAATTGTTCATGAGATATGAGAATAGATATATATATATATATATATATATATATATATAAAATATTATAAGTTTTCAACAACTTTTTCACATTAATTTGATCAAAAGACCGTAAAAATTGTCCCGCTTCACCCGCTTCTACGGTAAGAAGATTAGTGTATTAGTTTTTTGTTAAAATTTCATGCATTTTACCGAAGCTACTATAAAATTTACATCAGATTTTTCACACATTCCTATACTTTACATTCCGATAATTTAATGTTTGCAAATTTGTATCGATTTATTATGAGTTTCACTTTATGACAGTCCTACCTTAACTGTTTTTTTGCTGAAGATTATTCGTTATCAAGTGATGGTATGTTATTTTTGTACTTGGGAAAATGGTCTGTGAATGTGATGGTTAAAATGAAGTTTCAATATTGTAATGACGCCAACAAACAGGATAAACAAGCAATGCCCGATAACGCAAGCGTTGTGAATCAAAGTAGTGACACGAGCAGATGACAACTATATGCTTGAAAACTTTATCTCATTGCATATAATGAATATGCATGTGAAAATTCGCGAATACCGCCCTATTAACGACTTTTGCAAAATAGCGACATGTCGGTTCTTTGACGCATCCTCATGAATAAAATTCTGTAATTGCTCAAGCCCGATGGTCGTATTGTTGCGGCCATAAACTATTCTGTCAATTACGCAAATAACTTTGGCCCTACGCGGTCATTATATTTATATATCGGCGCAATTAATAATGCAATGAATATTCTGTCATTTTGTATAACATCTTCCTTCAAACTGATCCTGTATATCATTTTTTAATTATCATTCAAATTTCAATGAGCAATTAAAGTTCATTTTCAAATCAACTGTAACCAGAGAGCTGCAGATTTAATAATTTTTTTTTCAATAAAATGGTTTTTAGAATTTGTTTTCTGAAACGTAGTAAATAATTCGATTTTGCGGTTGAAAAGTCAGACCATATACAGCAGTAAATTCTTTTAATTTGAATGCAAAACTAACTGAATAAATCTTTTGGAGCTGCGGGAAGCTATTTCAAGACGGAAACAAATATATTTTTTGACAGCAAAACATCGTACATATTTTATGTTTTGGTTGTGAGTTATTGCACGTAAGAGCGGCGGAGGACAATGCCGCTGAGCTTTCGGTGGATGATGTCGGGCGATAAATTTATCCGCAGAGAAGGGAGACGACCGAACGAAAATAACTTCTGTGTTGCAGAGCAGCAGTTTTCTTCTGCTATCTTAAAAGACAGCGCGCGACTTCCAGTTAACTTTAACGCGACAATTTAATCACGTGTTATGTTAGCAACCGGTTAATCGCCACCAATTACCGATACATAACGTCGCTTTGGTACCGCAACTTTTTTTATACAGATCATATTTATTTGTAGCTTAAAATCTTTCAAAAAAAAGCTCAAACTAATTAACTTCGAGTAACTCTAATTATACAAAAAGATAAACTAAACATAATTCTTTTAATTTGAAGATAAGAAAAAATGGAGATAAAGCTCTACTATTGACCTTTTCTTCACAGCACATTTCGACTTTATGGAAGAAAGAACGAGACGAATTTGCAGCGCAAATATTGAATTTTTTTTTCCTTCGTACGACATGGCACGAAAAATTTATGGTTAGGTTATATTATATGCGTGCTGTTAGGGCGGGCATCAGACATAATCATGAGTAAAATTTACGATGGCCTTTCTATATTTGTTAATAACACGAATTCACTTGGTGATATTTATTTCATTATGAAAAAAACAAAACAGAGTTTTCCAATTTCGATTAATTTTTCAGTAATCATAATTTATAGTAAAAATGTTGGATTTCCAACGGAGAATTGCATAGTAAATTTTGTGCAACAAGACTTAAATCTCCGAATTCGGCAGATAAAAGAGATACAAGGAAGAAAGAAGAGCGATAATGTAACAGATTTAAGCCAAATGATATCTGTTTACTCCAAATGGAAGTTGCAAGATTGCCCGACAAGATAGCAATTTAATTTTGAAATAATAAATTGAACTTTTCCTTCAAGTTCAAAATAAAGAACTGTCTTTGAAAAAACAAATATTAATTACAAAGTTTATAAACAATTTTCTTGTAAACAAATTTTAATGAGTTTTTAAATTTATTTTCAG